>VYZP01068434.1:0-36424 GCA_013400635.1 Hypocryptadius cinnamomeus | reverse complement strand
GGGGTCACCTGTCCTGGCTGTGTCTCCTCCCTTTCCCATGCACCTCCAGCCTCCTTGCCAGTGTGGCTGTTCAAGAAGCAGAACAGTCCTTGGCTCTGCGTGAGCCCTGCTCAGCAATAACAGAACCATCTCTATATTATCATCACTGTGTTCTGCACAAATCCCAAACACAGCCCCCTGCCAGCTACTGTGAAGAAAATTAACTCTACCCCAGCCAAAACCAGCACGGGTTGCTCCAAACCCTGTCCAGCTTGGCCTGAAACATTTCTAGGGATGGGGCAGCCACAGCTTCTCTGGGCAACCTGTCCCAGGGCCTCCCCACCCTCACAGGGTAGGATTTCTTCCCAATATCCAATTTACACCTACTCCTGTTAACAGTTCCTCTCCACAAGGTTCCTTGTAGGAGCCTTGACCAAGCTGTGACTGGACAGCTCTCACCACCATTCCAGGTTATCCCCTATTCCAACTTAAGTGGTGAACATTTCCCTCTGGGAAGGCAAAAGCTGTCCCACATTGATATTTCTGAGGGTAAATACTCTTGCCAGTGCCACAGTGGTCAGAGTTGCCCTCTGTGAGACAGAGAACATCCTGGGATCCATTCCAGAAGGAATCTACCCCAGTGGAAATGAGAAACGTGCTGCTTTTAGATACTTAAACTGAGCTGAGACAAACCCTGCCCCACCAATGTAAAATGATCACTTTGAATAAAGTGACTTGTTATAAACAAATACCCAGTTGTGAAAGGCTTTTTCTAAAAAAAAATATAAAAAGGGGTAGTTTTTCCCTCCTTTTAGAAAGGAACTGAATTCCTTTATAGTTGATTAAAATGTTTATTAGCAGTATTGCCCTTTTGTCCCTTTTCTACTGAGTGAAAAAGCAAAGAAGTAACACTCCATCATACCTTTGTACCCCAGCTACTAGTTTTGTCTAATATACAGGAAATCAGAGACATTCTAATTCACAAGTACTTTTGAAAACAGTGGAGGGTCTCCATCAATTGTAATTTAAACATCTCCTTGTGTCCCAAAGTTAAAATATATCACCCTCAGCCTTGCAGAAATGTGCTTGTAGAGGGATGATTTATAAATCATTCAGTAACAGACGATGTTACAACTAAAGCAGTGGGAGTTTTGAAATACCTACATCAGATTAGGCTTGTGTTTATTTCAAAAAAAGCTCTGATCTACTTTGGATTTTTGGCAGGCACAACATGAGCCCAACATGAACTACTGTAAATCAAAGCCTTTTTTGAAATTCAAACTTGGAATGTTTCCAATCTCAATTAAAAACATTTGATGTCTTTTGGACTTCAATTTTTAAAAAATATTTTTGTTCTTCTCATTTACTCTGTGCAGACCTGTCCATAACAAAGATCCCACCAGCAACTAATGAAATTGTAAATGTTTTTATGTTTCTTTTATTTGTGGCCCCTTTTTAAAATGTATTTTTTCTCAATGATAATATTTTAATAAACAAATTAAAGGAGAAAAACAGTCACAGCCATCCACTTAAATTAGTCAAGATTAACATTTCATACGCATTGAATAGTTTATCTCAGACATAAGTGGCAGCAGAAAAGATAGAAATCAGGCAGCATTCAAAATCATGAAAGTTATTCAATGGAAGTATTCATGCCTTTTCTCCCTCATCCTTCCAAGATTATGATACACAAATTAGTTATGAATAACTCAGCTGCATTTGTGTGGTCTAAAATACAAATCCATTAGCAAAAGAGCTGATGTTTAATGTTAAAGAAACACTAATATACCAACTTTTTTGGTTTGATAACAAATATAAATATCAGTGGAAGATATGCTGAGAAAACATGTTCCATCCTAGAAAATACACTGCAGCTCTGGGCTCAGGCTCTCTAAGTTCTGTGATTTGTATATTTTACTACAATGGCCATTAGTGTTTCCATAAATGTTATTTCATGGGTACAAAGCCTCAGCCAGTCTTCACTTGAATTGTGTTGACACAGGGTTGCAGTGAGATGCAATGTTAACCATCCTTCAACAGAACTAAAAGGTATTTATTTCTGGACTTGATCCATATCTGTCTCAGCATTTCGTGGCTTGACTTGCCACATTCAGTGACATTCAATAAATACCTCGGTGAAGTGAATGTCACATAATTTCAGGATATGTTCTTGGCTCTGAGCAGCCCAGAGCCTTGTCATAGCTCTGTCAAACCTCAGAGCACGATACGTTTCTGTGATAGACCCTGCACAAAACCCTGCAGTGAAAGGAACTTACTGAAACTTTCCCAGTATTTCTGTCTGATTATTTTCTGAGTTGGGGAAGCAAAAAGAGAAGTTTTCAAAACGAGGAGAAGTGAGACACAGGAATGTGCTGTTTCATGACAAGGTATTTTAGCTTCAAAAACCTCAGTCTAAGTGCACCTGTGTGAGATAAATTTGTTACCCATAACTTTGTATATTTTAAATGCCAGTGCTAAACCACCATGAGAGAGGGGAGCTGACTTGTAGCAGTGTCACAAGAGTGGGAGTCAGTTAAATTCCTGACTCGGTTCTGAGTTTTGTGATTCTAGACATGGTCTGTAGCACACGATATGTGACACTCTTCTCATCCTTGTTTTACTAATTAACTACAAATTGCTTACCCTGACAAAGTGCCATTCAGCTGCAAGCTGAGGAAGCCACATTTCAATGTCTATAGACAGCAGTGCTGGTCTCCATACTCAAGAGGTGACAAAGATCCCTTTAAAGCCAACGTAGACTCTGATCAACACCATCAATAAAGAAGATTCTTTTCCCTTAACAGCATTTCAAGGTATCCTTCCTGACCTTTGGCTACTCTCCGAAAGAATTTTGATCTCAGATCCTTTTATTGTCTCTGCTGATTGGGGGAGGGTGTTTTGTGTGTCTTGGGGCACTATCTTCCTATTACTAGGAAAATAAACCATCTTCCAGCAATTCTCTACAATCTTTTTGAAGTTTAGCCATTTTGTGTCTAATTTTGTCATCCTTGTCAGCAAGGTCTGCAAACAAGGCCTAAATTTCAACCTCCCATCCTGATTACCATATGATAAAAGCCAATATATCCAGATCAACAAATCTTTAGCTACTTGGTCCTGAGGACAAGCCAAAGCAAAGCAATCATTGCAGAATCACGGATAATATAAAGTGTTACAGCCATGGGTTATGCAGCTGGGTTATGTGATAAGTGGCAGAGGCTGTCACTCACAGCTGTGCACTGTGTTTTCTCTTGTCCTATTCCCTGGCACCTCCTCAGCCCCACCTCTGATCTGCAGACCATCTTTGTGCAGTGTCACCAAGCCTGAAAAAGTCCATGTCACTGACCTGCCACCAAATATGTTCAAAGGAATTCAAGCTGAAGCTTGGTTAAATTGGGGATTATTTCAACGCTCCTTGTTCACTCTTTTGTGGCAGTCTACACGGTAGGAGGATAAAAATTTTTATGGCAGTCATTAGGAGCTCATTAGATATCATTAGGAGGTCAGTTGGGTGTTTTTTGGCAGTTATTTCTGAATTTGTTGCAATCATCACTGTGCTAATCTCTACTATTCTAATAATGTAGATAGAAAAATAATTATATACTTTTATGAAGAAAAAGTTTTGGGATTACTCCACATTATCCATAGTTTAGAATAAAAAGATGACTCCCTTATTTTTCCTTTAAGCTTGAATTAAAACCTACCTGACATAGTCTTCTGTTGCTATACTTTGGCTCTTTTTTTATCACCCAATTCTTCTTCTGAGTCTTTTTTTTTTTTATGCTTGCCTTTCAATATATCTTTGCAGCATCCCAGCTACATATTTGAATATTGCAAAAGCTGTGAGTAAAACATTAGAACAAGAGAGCACCAGATAAAAATTCCCATTTGTGGATACAAACCTCCTTAAATTGCCATTATATATTTTGATGATTTCTTAGCCTGTGGGTGCTATCACTATAATTTGCAGTGTATAAGTTTTAATAAGTCAATTATAAATGTAATGTATGCTGAAAATATCACCACGGTAGCAGCTTAATAAACAGAGCCCTTTTTTAATCTTATCCTCAAAACAGAGTTAATGTACCGCTCTTCTAATTTATAATCAAAATGCAAAACAAAACTCAGCTTAACAGTTATAGAGTAGCTGAGGTGCTTCATATCATTAAATTGAAATACCTGAAGGCAAACCTGTTCTCTGACTGTAAAAGACACCAACCAGCTACACGTGTATATGTGGATAATTCACATATTTGTGTCTGCATATGCATGTATCTGAATTTACTTCTACCTACATTTTCAGATAGTTAGGAAACATATATACACATATTCCTCTGGAGTATATGATTTCTCAGCAAGGCACGAAGTTTATAGCAGAATGAATTTGTCATATCCACATGGCTCCAGTGCAGAAAGGGCATTTTGCAGAATGTATGAAATCTGGTTCTTAATAAGGTACAACAAAACCCCAAGGAAACTCACTCAGAGTGTCTCAGCCTTACATGAACATTATTATTATTTTTCTAATTCCCACAGCAGTCAAACCTATGTTCCTACAGGGTATTACAGTCATAACCCGTCTTCCTGAAGTGCCTGAATTCTCTACACAGCCAACACTTCTGCCTTGGGAAAGGCCAGGTGTGTCCCTGACAGCCAGGTAAATGGAATAATAACCTGATAGAAAGCCTTGTTGATATCTTTCATTTTGGAAAGTTAGTCATCCAAAAATGAGATGTCTACTCTGTGCATTCATTTAAGCCACTTCTCCTTAGTGTGAGAAAGATTAATATTTCCAAAAGATTAATATTTCCATCTCTTCTGAGAAACCTTGAAGCTGAAGTTGCCTGGAGTGCTGATTTCTCTCTGCTAATTACACAGGAATCTTGGGTGATTAATGTAAACTGCATGCTTAAAACCCAGGTTGTTTCACTCCTTTCATTCCTCCATCCACAGTGTTACAGGGATGATCTGCTACATAACAAGTGCAGGATATTGTATGAGTAACCCTTTGTATTAAATATATGTCAGCTTATAGGAAGTCAGACTTTCTGTTGTTCTTTTAACACTCAAGGTATTTGAAAAAAAAATGTGTTTTCACTGATGTCTTCTGACAAAATTACATGAAGGCATAATTCGCATAGGATTGTTCAACCTCCTTCAACCCCCTTCAGCTGTTATTTATAACACAGGCACGTGTATAAACAATATTTACTGAGATGCAGCAGAATGAACTTGTGGCAGAAGTTAAACCCAAAAGATGCATCATGCATTCTCCACAGAAAAGTATTTTTTTCTTTTTGTTCCCATTGCTTTGAGTGCTGATCCTATTCCCATTGCCGTGATTAACCAGTGTCCACTTTGAGTCCAGTAAAATGACATTCTTTTCAAAGTTAATTGCATTTAAAGAATTGTGTGGGAAAATTTGAATTTGACTGAGTGTATGAAATTACCATCTGTTGTAAGATGGAGGCAAATGAGAGGGATGTCACTGACTCAGGTGGTGACATGAATAAGCCCTCCAAAAACATCTGGAAAACCTTGGTTAATTTCACTTTCAACTTATACCAGGGAAAGAACTATACCAGAAAAAAAAAAAGCAACAAAACACTTCCAGTACCACCACTGAGCTGGTCTTTCCTCCTCTCAGACTGACATCTCCTAAATCCTAAAGGCAGGATTCAGAGAATTGTCTGATTTGAAAATGACCTTAAAGAACATATAGTTCCAACTCCCTGATATGGAAGGGATCAAGTGATGTGATGTTAGACATTCATATGATACTTGTCAACTTCTAAGCAGATTATTTTCTTAGGAAGTCTTTGCCTTATAAAGGGAAAAGGAGTACTTTTAAGACAGAGTTCATATGATGTATTACGAATGTCTACGATAAGATGAATAGGAAACTGAAAAAGCCAATTTCTCTCTTTTATAGGAGAGATAGCCTAGAAAACCCTCACGACATCAATGACTATACTCATTTCCTCTTCAGGGTGTAACTTGTCCTGTTCTCAGAATTCTTTTCTGTGTAATTTGTCTTGTTCAGTACAGTCAGGTACCTGTGCTCCCCCTTTTAGATGCATCTGTGATGCAGAGGGACAAAGGCATAGCACAGCATGCCAGCATTCCCTGAGAATCAGTAGGAAGCTGGAGAGCCCATCCTCTACCTTTGTTCTCCAGGAAATTTCTAAATTTCTGGCTCATGGACTACATCTCCTTTTTGTTTTCAAGTGTTTGGAAGATGACCAAGATTTGGATGGGTGGGTAATTTTCCTTGTGTGCAACCACAAATAAGAAAGTTGTTGGGATTGCAGGGTCAGAAGGAATATCCTGACTCAGAGGGCTGGCCATGAACATGACCAGCACCATCTTCTTTCCATCAGTTTTCAGCACCTGAGGGAGAAACAGGACATTGGGAAGAATTTTACTCTTTTATTTTAACAACATAGTAGTAACACCCCTGTACCACAGGGAGTGGCTGAGCAATTTCACATCCAGTGTGACTAAAAAACACGATACTTCATGAAAAAGAGACACATTTTATGACCTTTTCTCAGTTTTGGTTGGTGTTACATGAGGAAGATGCACTAGATATGTGTTGACACCCCCTGGAATTCTTCTCAAGCTGCATAGAGATAAATTGAATTGACAAAAACAAGAAATAGTTTTGAATTGAGATTGAACATAGGAATTGCAATGGCAGAAGAGAAAGAAATTTTAAAAAATTATTTCTTCTATAGCTTCTGAAAAGATATTTTGATTTTTGGCAAATTTTTCTTTTTAACTGCCTTTATTTCAGTTTTCCACCTGTACTCATTGAATCTGAACTTTTATGTCATATGAACAAAATGGATTTCAAATGCTCTCTACACAGACCGTCCAAAATCCGTTAGTCTACAACAGTCACTGAGGTCCTGTGCTAAGCAGCAAAACCTTCTGCAGGAAGGCTGAAGAGAAAACCCCAAACAGCTCAAATCAGAAAGCATTTGCTCTGACATATCAAAGAAATTAAATGGAGAAGTAAAGGACATCACGAATTGCAACATTCAAAATGCATAAAAAAGTGGTGTTGGGTTCAGCTGGGGTAAAACACCATCAGACTGTTCCCAATTCCCAGTTTGAAAGCCTTGGACATAACCCAGGACATTCCAAGTGTTGCCATCAAACAAACCTCCTGTGAAGGCTCATTCAATGTGTTCTGGTGAGAAGATTTTCTTTCAAATGGATGAAATTCCTGTGAGAGACAAGGAAATTTATCAAGGAGCTTTATTTATCGTCAAGACTACAGGCAAAGACTGGGCTCACCCATGAGAGGGTTAAACATAGGGGTCTCTTGAGGTTTTCTATGTATTGTCACTTTGCTTCTGAAAGTCAAAGAGCTTGAATTGCCCAGACTTTTCCTCTCATCCATGTCCTCAGCAGAAGCAGCAAGCCCAGACCCTGAGTCCTCAGTCTAGATGATGATATTATCCTCAGCTTTAAGGAACCTTTCTGTTTTCCTTATGCAAACATAACTTTGCCCCACCTCAGCGATAATTCCAGCCTTCCAACCAAAAAAATAACCTTCTAAGGAATAAGTGAGCACGTGTTTGCCAAGACTCACAGATCATTACTTTTCCTGTCCACTCCTCTCCTCCTCTCGGCTTACCTTAAGCTTACATGGAAATCTGGAGAACTTAATGAGAGATATCAGAGATAATCTTTTCCGACACTTGCAAAGCGTGCCTTGCCTTCCAGACAGGATTTCCTCAGTCTGCTCAGTTCTAGAAAGGAAACCATCCTTCGGTCTGCCAGTACCACTCAGGCACAACAAGGGAGAAAGGGGCATTACACAGAACATTTTCCACTGCTGTGCCGTATCTCATTTACTCTTGCTACTGAAATACACAGCCTCTAATTAGCTCGTCCAGCTCCACTCTTTCTTTTTTTAATCTGAGATGGAAAAAGGGGAAAAAAAGTCATTTATTAACGACTAACATTCATTAAAACTTGTAACTAGTTTGTTTATTGAAACCAGACGGCATTTCCTCCCCTTTCCAGCCTGCCACTGTGTGGTATATTCACATATAAGGCATCGATAATTATACAATGCATTACAAATGAGCTCTTAAAGCCAGGATGCAAATTAGGAATGTAAATGTGGCTTCTAAATTGGCTATGTTAATATGAAATATGATTCTTTCTAATAGAGTGGGAGTAAGCCCCAGTGGTATTGATCTTTTCCCTTTCCTGCTTGAAACCCCCCAGTTAAGCAGCAGTGTCTTTTCACCTCCCCTCGCTGAGACTCATCTGGTCAAGTCGAACTCTTTCCTCTTATTTGCCTGTGCTGAGCCATGAGCACTAAATGAAGCGAGTAATTTGGTGCATTGTTGGGGGGGACGGGAGGAGGGGGACTGGGGAAGGGGGGCAGCTGACAGTGAATGGTGTCAGCTGCAGAGGCAGCAGAAAAAGCCGACATCTTAATAAAACAGCCTCGGGCAAAATCCCATTAAAGCCTTCAGAAGCTTGTTTCCCTGCAGTTGAGCAGGTAGGCGTCGTGCACTGCGTGGCAGCCCTGAGTGCTCTCTGGGAGCCCAGTTCAAAAAAAAAAATAAAAAAATAGGGGGGGAAAAAAATTGAGTGCTTTTTTTTCTCCATCCCCCCCCGCTTCCCTTTTCACCCCCCTGATCTAAACCATCCACCAGCCTCTGCTCCTCAGAGTCATTTGCAAGGCAGAGAGGGAGGGAGGGAGGGCGAGGGAGCACGGAGAGCGGGCGCGCCTTGATGTGCGGGGACTGAGTGCCTGAGCAGCGGCAGGAGCTGCTGGCGAGCGCTGCTCAACCATTAGCGCTCCAGCGCAGACCTCGGGCTGACCTTTGGAGAGCACAGGGAACGGGGGGACACGGGCGGAATGACAATGAGGACACGGTGGGGCACCGCTCCCCGCTCTGAGGATGGTGGCACCTCTGGCCCGGCGGGATGGGATGGGGGGGAAGCTGAGAACAATGGGAGAGGATAAAACTCTCCCCCAAATCTCTGCTGTTCTGGCATTAATTCCTGCTGGATGTTTGCGAGGAGAAATTGACACCTTAGGATTTTAGCTTTAATGTTTTTCATATATTTGTAATCCTGCAATTCTTTGGTGTATAGCTCCAAATTCCATGTAGAGTTTTAGCTACTGTCTCCACATTTTGGCCAGACAAAACTATACCTCTCTAGGCCTGGGAATCAAGGACACCTCACTGCCCCAGGCCTCATGAAATTTAAACAAAAGTGGGTTGGGGTGCAGCAAACTTGGGGTAAATGACCTCATTACCTGAAGCTGTAATTGGAAGATTAATATGCAAATGGACAAAACTTATAAAAGTATGAAAACCCATGACCCATCATCCATTTTTTGGGTGTAGCCCCTGGGGGGCGGGAAGCTTCATCTGCTCTACATGTACTTGAAGGCCCTTCAATAAATATAACCATGTTTTATTATCTTAATTTTGTCTAGCTGCTGTTTTTAGGTAGTCCCAAAAGGCATCAAAATCACCCCATGCCTGTTTTGCTTGAAAGAGCAGTGAATGGATGTAATTCAGACACCACAATGCCAGGGACAGGACAGGACAAGCACACAGAGCCAGGGAGATCACCTATGCCCTTCAGCAATCATGACTTCAATAAGCAAAAAGACCCAGACACAATTAAAATGAACAATTAAAAATGTTTTTCAACCCTTTTTCAGCCTGGAGATACCTCTTCAGTGCCACACATATCCTTTGCTTGATGATGCTTCTTCTTGTTCATAGATGAACTCTGGGTGTATGGACTTCTGGAGCATTTCTAGACACTGTTCATACACAAGTTTAAATTGCAGAGGTCTGGTGGATATTGACAGTTCAATGCACAGGGAGGAACAATTCTGCCTGACTCACACCATCATGCAGCTGATCTGACTCTAATAAAGCATGGCAGCCTCCTAAACAGATAGAGGATGCACTTTGTATGTTTGAAAGACCAGTCAGGTCTCTTAAGAGAATACTGCCTGCTTTGGCTCAAG
The DNA here is from genome assembly GCA_013400635.1 of Hypocryptadius cinnamomeus. NCBI lineage: Eukaryota > Metazoa > Chordata > Aves > Passeriformes > Zosteropidae > Hypocryptadius > Hypocryptadius cinnamomeus. The sequence continues at coordinate 26,427 of VYZP01068434.1, read as the reverse complement.
ATCACTGTACCTCCGCATTGTATATTTAATGTTTGATGGGTGTTTGGCTAGGAAAAAAAATGTGGCTTTCTTAAGTTAAATCAATTTTATCCATTCTGTCAAAACCATTTGGGCTTGTGAATGACCCTGTGCTGAAAGAATTTCCTTAATCATCTGGAACTTGGTGCAGCAGCTTTTGTTCAGCTATCAATCATTTCTACTGAGGGCAAGGAAACAAGAAGTCTGCTTGGCTCTTATTTTAGTCAAAAATTACACTTAAATCTGTACACATTCTGCCTTTATTTCCCTCTCTGTAAATCAGCAAGAGTTAGAGCCAAGCTTTTGTTTTTCCCACCCTCTGCCATAGGTTGTAATATTCAGGAAAGTACCAGAAGGAATAGTAAGATTTCTGACAAGAAGGTTCATTCCATTATGGCTAAATTACTTTGGTTTAGCCAGAATCATAAGACCAGGTTGAGCCACCAGCTGGGTACATTTCTTCAGTAGGAGCTTCTCTACATTTCTGATTTTCCCTGGAGCTCAGCTAGAAAAATCTCAAATCATTCTTGTACTCTGAATTCCTACTTCTTTTTCCCCCTCTGTTCTTTACCATCTTTATTCACTCTTTATCAATTCCTCATTTTCCCTATTTCCTTGCCTTCCTTGCTTTTTATTTTAAAATCTGTCTTTCTACTCTGGAAAGTCCCAAAGCATTTTCCAGCCTGCAGTTTTAAAGTTTGATTCCCCCATGAGTGCACATGCACTGGCAGAAATTGAACGAATGGGATAATTCCCTCACCTCTGAAATGCAGCCACTTCTGAGGCAGAGCACTGCAGCCACTCTGTCTTCAACATGTGCCTGGGTCTCTGGAGAGGGAATGAAGGATAACCTTTTCACCTGAAAGTACCTTTTTTAGATAAACTGAATATAACTCGGAATCAAGCCAGAACACCACAGCTAACACTTCTTTCTGAGCACAGCCTGGGATTATGACCAGAAATGTCAGAATATTCCTTTGATGTCTTTCTAATGGACCTGTAAATGGAAACTGCAAAAGTTTCATCTTCCTTTTATATGTATGTCTATTTATTGCAACTGTGTGTGCCTGTGTATGTGTGTGTACACACCAAGATTTTGGAAGCAGAGCCCTCTGGAAAGACAAATAGATTCAAATAACCAGCAGAGAATGCTTTCACAATGGCAATCTTTTTAGTTCATCCATGTTCCAGTGGATCTCATCATATTTGCAATGCTTTCTAATACCTCTGAGGAAAATCAAATAAAACTGTGTGGTACAGTCCCAGCAAGGGCTTCCTTCTCATGGTGTTCTGCAGTGAGATATTGTTATTTTGATGATGTGACACTGTACTTCCACACACTGTACCTCCATCTCCTCTTTTGAGCTCTTTTGCTGGTCATGGATTGTTTCTGCAATTCAGTCTGGCTAAAACTCATTTAAATATCAATAAAACTACCTGTCCTCCATGTCTATTAAGGCTTTCTCTTTTGTATACACCCAATTCTCTTGCCCTTGTACAAGATCTCTGGGTCCTTAGCATTAGCTACATGTGTCTGCAGGAGTTCAGCTTCAGTGAGAATTTTTCTGCCTCCTACCTGAAGCTTCACCATGGCCAAGACAGTGAGATGAAGTCCTTTAAGTCTACAGGAGATACCTTGAAAGGGTCAAGAATGAAGTAAACTCAGGGAAGATGCCACTTTAGATCTCAAGATTGGATGCCTCTCTTGGATTAAAAGATACCATTTCCATGTCTTGTACTGTCTTGCTGAATCAGATGATCAAGTCACCATCTCATGCATTATATTGAGTGACACTGGTGAAAAAAAAGACAATCTTTGAGGTTCTACAAGTTTTTTCTGCAATTTTATGGTGAGGTGTTTTTGCGAAACCAAAGCAGAAATCTCCAGATCTGACTTTCTGAAATTAATATAAAGTTTGTCACAGAAAACCATTAGAGGGAGTAAAGTCTTTTTTTGGGAGCAGCAGTTACCTTTAAATGGGAAACATCAGCAGCAAGATTGTGACAAGTAATTTATTTTTCTGTGTGAGTCTGAACATTGAGATTATGGATTTCTTACCCAGCTGCAAGAATCAGGAAAATCCCAGCATGGTTTTCCAGGCTTTTTTTTTTTTTTTCCTAAAGAGTAAAGAAGTAAATCTATCTTTTGTATGTCCATTAGATTGACTTTTATATTAAACTCATTGTTGTCTCATTCATTTGATCTCCAAAGGGTGCAGGAAAATGTAGATAATTGGTTTAAAACTCTTGTAAATAAGAAACCCTAACAGTGGCTGAGGTGTAAAAAGGACAAGCAAAATTTGTTGCTTTTCAACTTTTATCAGTGTAGTGGCATCTTTACTATTGACAAAAGACACAAAACAGCAAAAGAAAATCTGGCATCAACAGAGGAAGCAATACTGGGTGAGTCAGAGCCTTGTTTTTCCTTAGATCTGTCAAACACACCCTTGTGTGTCTGTGTGCACATGAATAAATACATGTGTATGCAAAAATATGTAATGGCCTGTCTGTTATGTGTTTGTACACATTTGAATCAGGTGTAAACACCAAAGCAGTGAGAGTGTATTTGCATATTCAGGTACACTTATTTCTTGAAAAGCCACCAAAACCCCTCCTCCCTTTCTATGTTCATGCTTCCACACGGATGTGCATAAGAGCACACCCTTCTCCTCCTGTTTTTTCCTTGTCAGAGCACTTTGAAAGAAAAGATGGGATTTAGGATTTGGTATTCCATCCTGGTGGAGAATTGAAATCTACAGTGCTATTCTTTTTTTTCTTCAGCTGCTTGTGTTAACTCCTGTGATGATTTCTTTGAAGTGTCTGTAAGGAGGTGTCTCTCAGGTGTGTAGTCCCTCACTGAGTTACCACCAGGGTTCTGTGTTTAAGGTGTTATACAGAATTAATCCAGCTCTGTCCTGACCCACCAGAGACATGAGAAGGAGCTGAGCTATGATTATGTGATGTCTTAATGTGCTACAGGTATTAAAACCACAAATAAATTGTCAGGTTACATAAAGAAAGTGATGCCTCAAATAAAACTTTCCTGCATCACAAACACTAAGTATTTAATTTGCTGCATGAATTTTAAGTACATTTTTCCATGGTCTATTTCCACTGAAGTCAAAAGTAAATCTTTCACACTCTTCTGTGTTTCTCATCATGTGAAAAATCCCATTGAATTCACAGGATGTACATGAGCAAATATTTAAGCTCCTACACACAGTTCCTTAGCAGGATCAAAGCCTAAGGTCAAATCTCATTTCCAAAAAGCTTCTTGCCTTGCAAATCAAAGAAGATTTAGTGTAAAAGAAATTCTCATTATTGCCTTCTCTTTCCATTCAGCCATGAAATAACCCATATCTCTTGGAAAAATATAGGTTTTGGGCACAAAAATCTTCCATAAGAAGGAAGATGAGGAACACAAGCCTGTATGAGATCCTGTTTGTTTCAAGACAAGACAATGAACTTATGGTTTCTTAATGATGGTGTAAAATGCTATATTTTAAATACATACACCTACAAACTCTTAATCAAAACATTTTCCTACTATACATAATTTGTTTTTCTGTCTATAAGATGTCACCTTAAGCTGATGTTCTAAACAAAACAGCTCTGTTCTGAAAAATGCTCAATATTTGAGCCAGTTTAATATTTTCATATTCTTCTCCTGCCTTCCATATATTTGAAGAGGGTTTTTTTCCAGGGTTTCCTGTGAAAACTCTTCCATGATTTTGGCATGAGATTTTCCTGGTATGATGTGTGTTTTGGGTAGCACAGGAAGGACCTGTTCCCCCCATTCTCATCAAGTTGCATCAGCCTTGGGGCTAGTACCTGCAGGTTGCTCCTTTGCTAGTAAATTAGTGTCAGGACAATGGAATCAGATGCCAAAATTACCTGTTTATAGAAATATATAATTAGAGCAGTCCTTGACATCTTTTGGCATGGACCAGATGCAGTCACCCCCTTCAAATTGTGAGTGCTGTGCTTGGTCTCAGCATTATTCCAGAGGAGCAGAAGGGTGAGACCACTCTATTTTGAAAGATAAAAGACATTAATAAATGTGGCCAGAGAGGAAGTTCTGGCAATTTCAGTTTACTGGGAGAGACTCTGCCTTAAATTCCAACAAAATTCTTTGAATGACCCTCAGACCGCCTGCCCAAGGGGGCTTTGCCTCCACTGCTTCCAAATGCTCTTCAATCCCCACGTGCAAGTCAGATCCCAGCCATGGCTTTGCTGGGGAAGGCCCAGGGTGGATTTTGAGGACAGACAGACATGCAGGAGTCTCTGTATGCACACATGGATGCAAAGATGTTTACATAAGTATGTCCTTATCCAGAATGGAATTTTAGAGTGCAAGCTTGATGCAAACAAACGGAAGAAAAATGAAAAACTACTTGGCATTCACATTTGTTTGGGTATAGGGGGTGTTAGAATGAGAAAAATAACAGCATTTGAATTTTTATAAATTCAAACAGCATTTTGTTGGAGTGTTTTTTCTGGTTGTAGGCAAACTAAGCACATGAATTCATATCCTCCACTGAGCAATATCTATACAGTTACTGTAGAGCAATTTTGTCTTCAGATTAGTTAGGGGTAATTCTATTTTGGTTTATAAAGTCAATGGAGCATAACATTGTCACAGGATAGTGGTCTCCCACTGCTACCTCGTTTAAGCAATCAAGCAAAAAATAAAGCATATGTTACACCTTGTAATGTATTTCTCATTCTTGTATCCTTACACTATTTTCATTGTCATAATGATCCAGTATGTCTTTATCTGCTTGGACTTTTTATATAAGTTAGCTTCTCTCTAAGGTTTACAAATTAATAATTTAACCAACAGCCATGTACTATATATTATTTTTTCACCCAGAAGCACAGCCTTCCTGAGTTACAGTGCACAGAAGATGGTTCAGCTACAAGAGGAATGGCCTACATCTGACAGCAAGCTTGGGCTGCTGCTCCTGTCACCTGCCTGGTCCGTGCTGTGTTAGGTGAGCCTCAGTTGCTGTGCTCTTCTCAAAAGAGTGACTTCCACAGACTGTTTCTGACACACAAGAGTGCAGAAAGGCACCTGAGGCTGGTGTTGAGCAGGATTCCAGGGAAATAGCTTGTGACTCTTGTAGGAAATGAGAAATGAGATCAAGCCTTCCGCACTCGACTGAAAAAATGCGAGGGCAGGTTTATGTGTAAAGTATTTGATGCAGATCAAAATCACTGTGCTGTGTCCTTGGTTTAGCCTTGTGAGACTTTGGGTGAGAGACTTTTCTTCAGAAGCACTTAGGATGATGCTAAAACATGCCAAAACCTCTGAAAATTTCTAAAAGTCTAAAAAGCCTAAAAATTTTCTAAATATCTAAAAGCCATTAGGAGTTATGGTCCTTGTTAGTTCTCTTTTGCTTTATTACTGTTAAGAAATAATTGCAAGGTGAAAAAAAGAGTAATTTTTCTCTCTCTACTTTTTCTCTCTAGATAGAAAGCATCATTGCTGGCACACTTCATGCCACTACACATTCATATTTATCTCTCTCATAAGCAGCTCAGAAAGGTGCTGCTGAGGCAGTATAACCAAATAATAGGAATCTACATTCACAGTTTCAAAGCAAAGAGGTGGAGTCTCAGTTAAGTGTCTTCAACATTAATCCCTCTAAAGAAATTCTAAATACCTTACAGTGTTCTACTTCTCCTCCACCCATCAGTGCAGAAGGGTATAAAACCCATCCATGGTCCTCATCACAGATCCCACCCTGTTGTTGATTCAGCCATCCCTGGTCTTTTCAAATGGCACCAAATGTCAGTGCAGTCTGTCCTTGGTGTACTCTCAATTTGTTCATCAGTAAAGACAGTTAGACAGGACATTTTTCCTGAACTTTTAATATAATTTGCTTTTGTTACTCTTTTCTGGTGGAGTGTGTTATTATTTCATGGATTGTTTTAAAAGGTGTTTAGGACTATATGTCCTCACTTTATCCTTAAAGCCTTAAGTAGAATAAAATTACAAAATTTTGCTGTGAGGGTGGTGAGGCCCTGGACAGGTTGCCCAGAGAAGCTGTGGCTGCCCCATCCCTGGAAGTGTCCAAGGCCAGGTTGGATGGGGCTTGGAGCAAGCTGGGATGGTGGAAGGTGTCCCTGGCCATGGCAGGGGATTAGAATGAGATGATCTTTCAGGTCCCTTCCAAACTAAACCATTGCTTGCCCTACTCTGTGGTACAGTGCCAACAGTAGTAGATATGCTGCTGAAATTAATTTTTTTATCTTGGATGGAACTGGGGAACCTGGGAAGTCTGAAATGTCATTTGAAGTTCTATGCTGTAAATGGAACTTTTGGTTTTTGTTTTATACAGTACGTTGCACATAAGAAACTTTACCCATGACCAGTACTCTTGAGGAGGGGAGAGAGAAGGCTGATGAAAGAAACACTGACTTGTTGCAAACTAATTTTATTTCAGTAGGAAATAGAAGAGGCAAATTACAGTTCTCCACTTCCAGTCTGCAAAATTCTTATTCCTTTAAGCTGCCCCAGGATGTGAGGAGTGCATGGGAATTAATAATCTGATATAACTTCAGAAATATTCCTTCTCTGAAGAAGGGTCTGGCCCAGATGATCATCCAAGATTCCTTGAAACCTAAATGGTTCTATGACTTAATTATTTTTCTTTCTCCACTTGGGAGCCCTGTAGTAAATTAACATATGTGTGGCACTGATGATCTAGAGCCTGAGCCTAGAAACAAAACAAAGAGTCAGTCAAATTAACTGCAGCATTTAGATGAAAAAAAAAGTCCTTTGTCAAGTTCACTGTTTTCTTTGTACATCTACAACAGAATTGCCATATTTTGATCCCTTTTTCAGCCAAGAGCTCAATGGAATTCAATGTAACTCCAAGCTGTATTACAAAGGTTTTATCTTAGTTTCCAAGGCTAACTATATATGCAAGTCACAGACTCTCGATTTTGTACTGAGAAACCCAAGATTTTTTTTTTTTTTCTCTGTCAGAAGCCAGGACACTAATCCTGGAAAAAGAAAAAAAAGTATTGATCCCATACCTATTAATTTAAAAATATGTGGTTTTGAACTCAAGCTGGCTTTGAGGAAGCTGTAATGAATACGAGTCACGATCCAGCATACTTTACTTCTTTTGACTAATGCCCTTTTCCATAGGAACTGTGAAAGTGAAAAAAATATCTTCTTTTGCGGTGATTCTTTCTTATTTATATACACACTCTGGGGCAAATGACTTTCCTGTCGCTGGAGGGACATCAAAAAGGAAAGCAGTTGCAAATTTCTCACAAGAGCTGAACTTCCTGGAATACTTTACTTGGCTTCCAGAAAATATTATTAAAAAAAGTGGTTTCTTAGTTTCACTTGCTCCTTGAGGCAGGTGGAACTGAGAAATAGCTAAAGGGTGGTTCCATAACTAAAGAATTGTCTAGAGTATTTTATCTTGATTTTTTTAAGTATTCAGATCTGTCTTTTCAGACTGGTTTACTATTAGTTGGACTTCCTGCTGATAGTTTTTATATATTTTTTTTTATTCCCTGCTTGAAACAGCATAAGTGAGACTCATTTTTCAATAAATTATTAATGCTCCTTTTTTTAAATTTTTTTTTATTGGGTATTTTGAGACCAACATTTTGAGTTCATCAGAAAATCTTAGGTGCACAAGAGGTCTTAAGAATTTAAATGTATTTGGCTTACTGCTAATTTCTATCAATAATCAGGGGATGGGAGAGGGATTTTTATTTGTTTCTATTTCATCCCTTAAACATTATCATCAGACCTGATTCAGCACATATTCTGTGATAATTCAAGCGGTGAAAATCCATTTAATATTGGTTATAATAGATCACTAGTAAATTGAGTGAGGTTTTTTTTTTTTCAAAAAAGGTTTTATAAAGTTAATACTAGCTAGAAATTGACAATATTAAACAGTGAAAATTACTACAGCAGACATAAACATTTATCTCATAGATTGAAACATAATTTCAGGCAAAACCTCTGCTGTTACCANATTTATACGTATACATATATGCATATAATGTGTGTGTGTGTGTATATGTGTATATATATATATATATATATGTATATATATATTTACACTGTACTAGAGTGCTGGCTCCATGCAGTTGAGAGAAATCCTTTCTCAGCTATTGAAATTTGAATCTCCCTGCCTAACAGTATTTTTACCAATGGCATTCCTACTGCTGGGGAGTTTGCTTACAGACTGTCTGTTTCTGTGTGGCAAGGACTATTTTCTCCAACAGATCCTAAATGCACTGTGAATGATCGAAGTGTTGACTAAAATTTATTACATGAATCCAGTGTAGTTTGCTTTCCTCAGTGAAAGTCCTTCAGAGAGGTTTTTAAGAGCACGTGTCAAGAAGTAAGTCAGAGTTAGTGCAGGGGGTTTAGAATTAAGGTATGATAATTTTAACAGCAATTGTTCTTGGTCGATAATTTTTTCCCTGTGAGGGTGGTGAGGACCTGGCACAGGGTGCCCAGAGAAGTTGTGGCTGCCCCTGGATCCCTGGAAGCGTCCAAGGCCGGGATGGATGAGGCTTGGAGCAAGCTGGGATGGTGGAAGATNGAGGTACTGCTCTCCAATGCTATTTAATAATTTGAAAAAAAAAGAAACCAGAAGAAAATAATAATAAAGGAATTTTGCAAAATTTTTCCAGGAAATGTATTTATTTCTGTTCTGGAAGATTATTGTATGGCCTTATGGGAGCAATGAGATGAGCACTTCTGGAGTCCCATGCACCCTTTGGAACAGACCATATTATCTATAAAGTATTAAAACCTTGCTTCTTGGTAAGTGGTGATGGGATTTCTATAGCTTCTCAGAAGACAAAATCCAACTCTTTTGTAAGTTTGGACTTTTGTATTTGGATCATATAATAAGGTTCTTGTGCAGCCCCTCAGAGCTTGGGGTTAACTACTCTCTCACTTCAATAGAGTTTGAATATAATACCTTATCCCATCTTTTTCCCACCAATAATTTCAGCCTTGAAAATATTGGTGGGAGAAAGATTATTTCTTTTATTTCAGCCTAGGCCAGTAGATCACCTTCAAATAATTTTTGACTTTAGTGTCCAAAAGATGGAAGAATCCTTTCATTCCCGCAGGGTATATATATACTAGTCTGCTAGAAATAAATAAATAAATAAATAAATAAATATTAAATACAATTGGTGTTAGATAATACTACTGCTTTATTTGTCATGTATATGTATAGAAAATATTTATACGTATACATATATGCATATAATGTGTGTGTGTGTGTATATGTGTATATATATATATATATATATGTATATATATATTTACACTGTACTAGAGTGCTGGCTCCATGCAGTTGAGAGAAATCCTTTCTCAGCTATTGAAATTTGAATCTCCTTGCCTAACAGTATTTTTACCAATGGCATTCCTACTGCTGGGGAGTTTGCTTACAGACTGTCTGTTTCTGTGTGGCAAGGACTATTTTCTCCAACAGATCCTAAATGCACTGTGAATGATCGAAGTGTTGACTAAAATTTATTACATGAATCCAGTGTAGTTTGCTTTCCTCAGTGAAAGTCCTTCAGAGAGGTTTTTAAGAGCACGTGTCAAGAAGTAAGTCAGAGTTAGTGCAGGGGGTTTAGAATTAAGGTATGATAATTTTAACAGCAATTGTTCTTGGTCGATAATTTTTTCCCTGTGAGGGTGGTGAGGACCTGGCACAGGGTGCCCAGAGAAGTTGTGGCTGCCCCTGGATCCCTGGAAGCGTCCAAGGCCGGGATGGATGAGGCTTGGAGCAAGCTGGGATGGTGGAAGATGTCCCTGCCCGTGGCAGGGGATTGGAATGAGATGAACCTTTGAAACATCCCTTCCAACTCAAACTATTCTATTGATTCTGAGTAGTTGAACTTCTGGGTACATGACTTAGTTTCATTGAGTGTTGTCATGCTGCTCCAAGCTAGTAAAAATTCCCACATGGTTTCCTACACCTTCACTGCTCTGCTGTAACTGTTGCCACAGCACCAACTGTATACACAAAACACACTACATTAAGTGCACTTACATTTGTATTCAGGACAAACTACTAGTTCTAACCTAATTTCCTTATAGATGTTACAGACCTCTAGTTTAACTACAGCAGTATCCTGCCCTTGCCTTCACCTTACACAAGAAACACTCTAATTTGATAAAAACCCACACATTTATTTTAGATTGCCAGACAAAATGTACTGGAAGCTGTTTCAAAGAGGGCAGGGAGGGTTTTTTTCCAAGGGTAACAAGCTGCCAGACAGCAGAAATTCAGTTTTGGTCCCTAAGATGCTGGAGCAATTGAGCCAGGCTCGAATCTCTCTAAGGCATCGCTGCAACAATGTAAATATGAGAAGCCACAAAGGTGACCTAGAGTTTTCTTCTTCCTTCCATCTCTGGGGTGGAAAATTTTCTGCCGTCACCTCTAGATGTGGTTTCTGCCAACCCTCTCTCCATTTTCATCTTTGCCTACAGAAGTCTCCGTGGAGACTGGTAGAAAGGGATGGCTGGGCACTGAGAACTTGTCGTATTTACTACTTTATCCTCCACCAGTCTGCAAGGGGAAAAAAGTTGCTCTGAAAGGTGAATAGATGGAGCAGGAAAAGTGTCTGACTTTGGAAGGGAACATTTAGTACAGAGACTTTCAAACTTTATAAAATTTCAGCTACAGCTCTTTTCTCCTCCCCATACACAGACAAAATCCAGCCAGCATCTCAACCAACCTTTCAGAACCTTTTTCTGGCTTGAGGCTAATTGCAGCTCTACATTCTGGGAAATACAGAGGGTGTCCCAGCCATTGAAACCAAGTCTTAATTTGGACCTGCTTTCCCTCCTTATTAAACTGTTGGTAATTTGGTACATGAGAGGGCTGCTCCTGCAAGCAAGAGACACGGCCCCCTCTCCATCCTCTTATACTACAAAGCTTGCATTTTTCATAGTGGATTAGCAAGTCTAGACATCTTATAAAATGTCAATGAACGTATGGATCTTCAGTGTATATTTCTCAGGAGAGCTCTGCTTGTTTGCAGTGCCGCTCTCCCAGCCCGATCAATACAGCCACAACAGCCTTCTGCATTTTCTGTCAGAAAACAGAACCCCGCTCACTGGATTTTTTTATTTTTTTCTTCTTCTTTCCAAGGCAGTTAATCAAATAGTGGAGGTAGAGAAAACAGAGGGTGGGCGGGGAGTTGGACAGTATGCCGAGCACCCAGGGAAGTTGTGAATAAAGTGTTTTATTTTAATTATTATTACTAACCACGGAGGCACGATAAGAATTATCAGGAGGAAAATCATACCTCAGGGGCGAGACAAGGACTGGGGAAGAGAAGGGAAAGGAGGAGCAGCTGAGTGCAAGAACCCCCACGGGATGTGATTATCTCCTGATAACAACATCCCCAGACTTATTGCTATTATGAAATTTCATTTCTCCATTTTTTTAATATACACAGATACATATATAAATTATTTAGGTGAAGTATTTCAATTCCCTGCAAATGGCGAGTTTGCATTAAAATGCTTCAACAGTGAGATTCCCAGCTATATTAATTTCCACTCTTTGAGGATGTTGAGCAGTCCATCAGAATAAACTCTTCATCCTCGGCTGTTTTATGATATTATTGCAGTGTATTTTAGTTGGGGAATGGTGGGTGGAACAAGTTTTCAGAGAAATAGTCTTGTTTGGGTTCCATTTGGTTGCTGGAGGGGAAAACTCCACATGAAACGACTCTGGCTGTTCAGTAAGGCATCCTGATTTCTTCTTATTATTATTATTATGTCCCCAGCACAGTTCTATTTCTTCTCTCCTTTTTAGAAGTCACAAGTCCCCTCCCCACCTACTCTAATAAGAGAAAGGTGGGATTGCAGTCACAAGACACAGGGACCTCAAGGACTGCATTCAGCTGTGTGTTTTGTATGTTGAGTTTTCTAGCAATTATGTATAAAAATGGGGACAGGTTTATGTTGTTACTGAAATCAATTTCACTATTTCACTTCTGACTGAAAAATTTTTAGTGCTGAAAGATACTTTAAAAATCCACCTATTTTTTTTTTTTTTGTTAGACTGGCCCAGATTATGTTGGCTCTTTCTGATTTTCTTTTAATTTTTTTTCCAGAGGCTTTTATTTCAATTCAAGGCACTGACTGCAGCTCACAGATGTAATTTTTGGTTAAAGTTCATAGAATGAACAAATGGTTTGGGTTGAAAGGGACCTTAAAGATCATCTTATTCCAGCCCCCTGCCATGAGAAGGGACACCTTCCACTACAACATATTTCTCAGGAATCACCGCAAATCACAGGGATCACTTTGCTTATTGGGTCAGCTTAAAAGCCCTTTGGATGTAGTGAAAAACTCTCTAGCAACCTTAACATGAGGGCTTGGTGTCAATCACATAAGAAGGTGGAGAATATTTTTCTTCCCTTCTCATTAAGTTCACAAATTCCTTTAATAATTCCTTTGTTTGGTTGTTTTGGTTTTTGTAATCCCAAAAATTCAATACCAGGAAAAACACTGTGGAGTTTAATGTGGCCAAAACCATAGAAGGCTTAAGATGCTGCACAGGATCAAGTGAGCTAAATCTTTTTCCATGAAGTTTGGCATTCTTTTTCTCTTTTCTTGTCTATGTGTTCTTTCAGCTATTCCCTTTTCTAAATTATTCCCTATGGAATTATTTGGGAAACCTAAAGAAATATATGGGGGAAGGTATTATACTAAGCCAACACAGAGTTTAGGAGAATTTTAAGCCACTATAAAAAGACATTTAATACTCTTAGATCTGTGGTTATGGTTTTGATATGGTCTCCTTTCTGTTCCATATCAGAATGAGTGAGAGCCTGGGAGTGTGATATTCTGTTCCAGTTTGTTATCTGATAAGGCTTCAACAATTATGTTTTGCTATGAAATGATTTGCAGAAGGGAAAATTCAGACTGTGAAAGAGAAATTCTACACTCTGATGAAGACAATACTGATTCTTACTTTCGTTTCTGCATTTGCAGTAATTTCACTGCTTGATTTGTGTGTTGTTTTGATGCTTTTTATCTCTGCTGACATCTCTGGAGCAACGCCTGATACACATTTGTTCAGGCAAAATCCCAATCAGCCCTGCAGAATTCATCTAATTGTTCCCCTTCACTAATGTAGCACACAGGCATAAAAAGTGAACTGAAGACAATGTTTCCTATGCTTTTTTTAATCTACTTGAATAGTTTTCTGAGAAAGGTACCCAACGCTACTCCACTTTTAATTAAATGAACACTTTCTTTCAGGTGTAGAGATCACAATACAATTGCAACCTACGGACTCACTGATCTTAGTTGCTCTGACATGACTAAGAAAATCTTACACCACTAAAAAGTAATGATAATACTACAGATCCTCATTTTACATAACCTTCTCTAGCTCCATCGAAATCAATGGAATCATATTTATTGCATCTCTCGTGATGCTCTAGCTCAGGATCAGCATCACAAGCTTAGGTATCAGGATCAGGTATCAGAATCAGCATCACAAGGTTATATATAGACAAAACAAAAAGAAATAAAAGTTAAAAATAAATAAACATACACATATATGTATATATATACACACATTTATATGTGTATGCTCAGGAATAAAGTTGCAGAAGATTCAAGATTTCAGGAAACTCCATAATTTTGGATATGAAGGGAGAAGGCCAGGCTTCTGAAACCCAGTCTGGGTGGATGCTCTCAGAGCAGTCACCCCTCTGCCTGTGAGCCTCAGGGAGTTTTGCAGCAGAAGGGTGATACAATGGATGCTTTACTGTTTCTAAGCTCTAGGTGACCTGCTCTGATTTGTTCCACCTAGTGCTGAATCACTGGGGGGTCTTGTTTAAAAGGCAGCAATAAGGTTTAGAAAAAGAAAAAGTTGAAAACCTTAAGGGTTCTAAGCAAATTTAATCATAACAGCTTTAGGAACATGATGTTGTTTTGATAGAAGCCCTAGCAGAGACACCAAACAGGTACATAGCCAAGTATCACAGAATCATTTTGGTTGGACAAGATCTCTGAGATCATTGAGTCCAAACTTTAAAAGTTGTAGTAAAGTAAGTATTAAAGTGCTATTATTTTAAGTGTTTGATGGAAATGCAAACATTTTGCTTTGTTAGAGCACAGAAACACTCAGTCCAAACACCACTGAAAGACCTGATATAATTTTGCCTCTATAAAAATGTTTCAAGTAAATTTGAAGCTGGGCAGGGGAATATTGTGACCATAAACTGCTTTCCTTAAGAGGGTGTAGCTAATTTTTGGGAGGAGAGTGATGCACTACAAAGAGTTCAAAGGAATGCCACAAAACTGATCCTTGGGTTGGAAAACAAGCTCTGAGATATCAGGTTTAAGGAGCTCAACTCAGATTATCAAAGGGAGAGTGGAGAGGTGAGTTGATCACTGTGTAAGGTGCTTAGAAATGTTTGATAGCAGGGAGCTTGTCATCCCTGCTAACAAGGGCATAACAACATCCAATGTCTGGAAGATAAAGTTTATATAAATACAGTTTATTTAAATAAGATGGAATTCCCTAGCATTGAGAGGATGTGGCTCAGTGGCACCTGACCAGCGCAGATGCACTTGGCTGTTGGATTTTTTTTTAAGTGTCATTTGACCTCCATGTGCCCATACATTTTGCTTTAGATGTTGGAATAATTATTTGGTCTGTGTCTGCAGCAGCAGCAGGAGGAATCCAAATGCCTCACTTCAAGTACCTGGAAGGAATCCATGGTGATATGTATTTTGCATGTTCAGGAACAACACAATCTATATTTAGGCAATGCTTACAACTCCAATTCATATTTCTGAATTTTAGCCTGATATTTGTTGTGAGAGAATTTTTTTGAGGGAATATCTTGGCCGTTGATGATTTGCTTTCCTCTAAAAGCAAGAAGTTGTTTGCAACTGGAAATGAGATATAAAAGAAAGAATTATTTTGATTCCTGTTCTCTACATACTTGCCATCTACACAGAGCTGGGTGTTTTGAGTGAGATTTGTTCAGTTCTTATCAGTTCTTCAAGAATCTGACCTCCCTCAAGTCTATGGGGTTTTTTAGCACTTAAACTCTTCTCCCAACACATTTTTGTCTTCCGCTTGTCTGTGTTGAATTTCATCTGCCATTGTGTTGCCCAATTACCTACAGTAGTTTAGTTAGGTCCACCTGGAGTTCCCACCAATCCTCTTGGGCCTGGATAACCTAAATAATTTTATGTCTGTGTTATAATAGCCATAAAATAATTCTGTGTCAAAACAATTTTGTAAATTGGTGTTTCAACATTTGTCCTGAGTGCAGCTGAACAAAACCCTTTGTGTATAGCTCCAGTCTTTGCGCCTCAAGGACTCCCCTATTATACACCTGTTCTTGACAGATTGAGGCCTAAAACAGGAGAGCTTAGTCACATATTAACCAGCAGGAAGAAAGTCTCTCCTTTTTATTAATGCCTGCCTACGAGTTCAGTGTTTGGAATGCAGTCCTACCTATAAATCAACATCAGAGACTACAACCCAGTGTGTTCAAGAGCTTTGTTTAAACATCAAAAGAAGAACACAGACAAGCACTATGGTAGAAATATAACTAATCACTTGCAAATACATCTTTCCTGTCAGTAGGAGCTTAACCTTTTTGTTTAATGTTACTGCAAGAAAATGCACTTATTTACAGTCTATCTATTTTCTTTAAAGCAATAGACAGGTTTGCTATGAAAAATGATCACATTTATTACTACAATAACACAAAGAGGATTTTAGAAGTGTCCATTTGCAGGAGATTTATGGAATCTTAGGAATTTCAAGGCTTCATAATGATTAATAAGAACAGGAATTACTGAGATTGCTGAGCATGTTTGGCCAGCCCATCACTTGATAAAACAACAGTTTACTAAAAAGAAGAAATATATGTAGGGCTTTTGCTCGTTTGTTGACTAGTGATGAACACAACATGATAGCATGTGGCACATTGATTAGATCAAATTAACTTCACACTCTTCTCCTGGCTTTCTTAGCTCATAGGGGACTCCACTAGGATTTAGCCATAGTGTGCAGAAAATCCTAGAATCTATAGACCATTGCCTTTAATTTGAATGCTGCAGATTATGGATAAAAGATTGGTCACTTCTAGGATTTAAGACTTCAAAGGAAAGGAAAATAAAGAGAGACACAGAGGGGAAAAATACAAACAAAGAGCTCCTGTGAGAAAGAAGGGGAAATGCAGACCCCTACAAGATGTGGGGCTGGGTTCGATAGAGCTCCTGAATCTGATTTTCCACTTACTCACACAAACTCCAAGGAACTCAATGGCATTACTCCTCTTTTACACATTGGGAAGAAAAAGCAGAATCAACCCCATTTTTCTACTGTAGCATAGTTCATTGCCAGCAAACACAAAAAAAAAAAAAGATCACAACATTCCTGGTTTGCTTTCATCTTTTGGGCTTGATGGTGTTTCAGTCAATACAAGTTTGTCATTGATCAGCAGCACGCGCTTTGTCAGCGGGATCAGGACCTCTGTATTCCTTGTAATCTGTTTTGTAGATAACAAAAAGTGCTCTTCCCAAAGGTGTGGATTCTAATGCAAAAATAAATTAAAAAAAAAAGGTAGTACATTGGGTGCAGGGCCTTCCTTCAGATGATAAAAGTTTTCTTAGCTCTGTCCAGATACAAACCTTCCAGTGGGGTTGGTCAGCTCCAGAGTATTCAGCCCCAGGTGGGAAACTCTGCATTGGATTGCATTGCACTGCCCATATTGGAGTCCAAGATCTCACCATCTGTTGTGGTTTAACCCCTGCAGGAAGCTGCTCACTCACCTCCTCCTGGCTCAAAGAGGGAGAGAATCAGAGAGGTAAAAATGAGGCATCTTGCTGGACGAAATAAAGACAGTTTTATAGGTAGAGTAAATCCGTGGGGGAAGGCAAAGCAAAATAAGGAATTCACTCCCCACTTTCTATGGGCAGACAGGTGTTCAGCCATGTCCAGAGAAACAAGGCTCCATCACATGTAATGTCTGCTTGAGAAGACAAATGCCACGAAGCTGATTATTCCCCACCCTTCCTTCTTCTTCCCAGCAGCTTTTATTGCCAACCATGACACCACCTGCTCTGAAATATCCCTTTGGTCACTTGGGGTCATCTTTGCCCCCTTCCAACTCCTTCTGCACCCACAGCCTCCTTTCTGGTGGGGTGCGGTGAGAAACAGGAAGACCCTGACTCTGTGTAAGCCCTGTTTAGCAACAGCAAAAATATCCTTGCCTTATCAACACTATTTCCAGCACAAAACCCAAGCACAGCCCCAGCTACTGTGAAGAACTTTACCCCAGCCAAAACCAGCACAGCCTATGCCTTGTGCAGACACACAGCTCTTTGGTGATGCACCACAGGTGTCTCGGGACACGATGGAGCTGCCTCCGTTCTCCACATGCATTTATTCCTTTCCTCCTTCTCACTTTTGGCCTCAGTAGATATTTTTCTCCTATTTCCCAAGGGCTTTCTGTCACTCAGTTTGGTCCTCTCACTTCAACCCCACTATGAGTCAAGAGCACTGGCTCCTTTTGAGAGGCTTTTTCACCATCTGAAGAGGAAATGGAGCCCATATGCTGATGACAGAAACCTCAACTTCCCCTTGAACTCAAGACAAGAACTTCAGAGACTGCTGTACAACTAAATTAGGCAATGACCATGTTCCTAAATTGGAAGCTATGAATTAGTTTGTGTTTTCCACTCTCTAAGCCTTTCTTTTTCAGGTTTTGTTCTTTCTTCTCTTTCCTCCATTTTCTCTCCATTCTTAATACCATCAGGTAGCAGAGGTCTCTTCTTTCAGTCACTAGTTCCTGACTCTTCATGTCCTTCCACCTCTGCTCCACTGTGCATCTCAAAAATGAACTGAAAAGCAAATTTATGACCTTCTATGGGCTTTTATTTCTCAGTTTGAGATTTTTCTAGTATTTTGGCCAAGTAGCTGTTTATTCCCTATTCCTATAGACCACTTCAGGCTTCAATTTAAATGAAAGCTGCCCTGACAAATAAGACTGCCATGAATTGCCCCTGTCCTAATGTAAGCTACAGTGCTTTCATTTCCTGGAGTGCTAATGGTAAAAACACAGCACTAGTGAGCATCACAGGCTGTACAATGCATTATAAATAAAGGCACATGCACTACAGTATTCAAGATAAAAGGTATTAAGCTTACTGTAGGGGTACTGTAAAATTTAGTGCTCAGTAGAATATGCTAGTAGTCCCTAAAACAGCAGTCAGATACTCACCAGGCACAAAGACAAAGCAAATTCAAGAAAGAAACTGTCAATAGCACAAGTTCTAGAAACCTTCAAAGGGTTCAGGTCTGATCTATTTGCTCTTATTCAGTTACACTTTTTTCTTTTTTCTTGGCGAGCTGCTCCATTGAAATCATGGTGTGGAAAAAAAGAAGTATTGTGCAACACGGAAAAAATCAGCACCTGCAAACTCTGCAAAAGAGCTCTTGCCAAAACCATGCTGCTTGAGACCCCGTCAGGTTCAATAATGCTTACATAAACATACACCTTCCTTGGGCTGCAACCCCTCCTGCAGTTTTTGCTCTGGGTTGATGTAGTACCTGACCCTCCAGGATCCTGGGGAGCCCAGTTTCTTTAGCTGAAACAGCAAATAAGTCTTGTCTGTGGCTTCACTTTATTGACTGCAAATTTTATGAGGTTCATCAAGGCCAAGTGCTGGTTCCTACACTTGGGTTGCAGCAGTCCCATGCAGTACTGGGACAGAGTGCCTGGAAAGCTGGAAAAGGACCTGGGGGTGCTGGTGACAGTGGCTGAACATGAGCCAGGTGTGCCCAGGTGGGCAAGAAGGCCAAAGGCAACTGGGCTGTACCAGGAGCAGTGTGGCCAGCAGGACCAGGGTAGTGACTGTCCCCTGTGCTGGGCACTGCTGAGGCCACACCTCCAATTCTGGGTTCAGTTCTGGGACCCTCAGTTCCAGAGGGACATTGAGGGGCTGGAGTGTGTCCAGGGAAGGGAACAGACCTGGGGAAGGGTCTGGAGCACGGGTCTGGTGAGGAGCAGTTGAGGTAGCTGGGAAAGGGGCTCAGCCTGGAGAAAAGGAGGCTCAGGGGGGACCTTCTGAGTCTCCACAACTCCCTGACAGGAGGGTGCAACCAGGTGGGGATTGATGTCTTCCAGTTGCCAAGTGACAGGACAAGAGGAAACAGCCTGAAGTGGCATGAGGAGAAGTTTAGATTGGATAATCTCGTTACCTGTGTGGGTTTTACAGCAGAAAACAAAGTCCAGATGCAGAGAACTTTTCTTCCAACAAACATATTTTGTGTCTGATGTTCTCTGATGTTCAGGTGCATAGCACTACTTATGTGAGCAAAGCACTTGCTTTTGAATTCCCATCCATGTAACCTCATAGAATTTACTTTTGCCAAAATATCAAGAGTTGCTGATCACTATCTGGACCCTCATATGCCATTATTTTACTCTAAATTTCCTTTACGTTACTGGAAATCTGCCATTTGCTCTGCAGTACTCTGCACCCCTCCTGTCATGCCATTAAATCTTCAGGCCTATTCAGATGTATTATTCACATACTCATTGCTTCCAAATATAGAATATCAGATATAACTCAGCTGGGCCTCCATCCTGCAAAAAAATATACCTGTGTTATTCTCAGCACCCAAGCAGAGAGGAAAAGCTGGAGTCCTTAGTCTTAAATTGTGCATACCTGCTTGTAGGATCATGGCTCCTGTCAGTAAGGGCTGAAATAGCAAAGTATCTTGGTCTAATTTTTCACTTCTTTATTATTCCCTTTAAAAATGTAAGTTGATTTTAAAATAAAGCATCCTTCTGAAGTGGAAAGTTCAAACATTTAACTTGAAAAAGAAAAGTCTATGCCAAGTCATTTAATGTTTCGTCTTTTCTAAAGCTCTATTTCAAAGACACTATTAAAAAAATGTGATTGAATTTGGGTGTATTTTTGTTCCTTCCAGGAAAATGCAGAATTGAATACTTCCTGCCTCTGAACTGCCCAGCTACAAACTTGCACAAAGTCCAGGGGTTTATAATAGAAAAAATAGTATAAAATAAGGCAAAAAATTAGGCTAAGCAAGCCCACTCATCCTTGTACGTGGGGTCCAGTGCTCCTTGAGAGCCCTCACAACACCCAGTTCACCCAGAAGGATGACCAAGTGTGAAATGGGGTTACAGATACCCATTGCCTTCGGGAGTAGTAGGGCAGCAGTTGGCATTTCATGTCATTAAACACCCTGGAGCTGTGTTCAGCATATTCGCATGAGCATCACTGTATTGGTTAACCAGCTCTCAACATGCAGCTTGCAGAGCACGATCTGGTCATGAGGTCATAGAATGGAATAATTTAGGCTGCAAAAGACCTTCAAGATCATTAAGTCCCCATAGATGGGGACATTAGGTCACCTGCTGGGAAGGACCCATGTTGAAAAGTGAAGGTTTCCATTACCACCACTGTCTCCAACCCATTCTCCAGATTCCACTGGCTTTTGGCTAAAAGAAACAGTGCCAGGGAGGTCAAACAGTGGAAGAAGTGGCTGAAAACTGAGATGTAATTCTATAGGACCGAATAAACACAGAGCATCCCCAAAGCATGGGATGTGACAGATCTGAGCACATAGTGATTCTCAAAGATAGGGAGAAAGGATGGAACTCCAGATCTCTGAATGCTTTCAACAGCAAAGAAAAAAATAAATATACATGTATACATACATACTCTGTGTCTCTATTGTAATGCTTAAGGGAAAATTCTACTCTTTTATTTATGTCCTTGGGGTTTTCCAATAACCAGTTCAGGAGCTGTGAGCTAAACATGCTTTCCAATGGCCTGTGTGCAGTGAGCCAAGCTCCAGCTGAAAGCTCTATGCTTAGACACTGATCAGATTAAGGACCTGCAACACTCAAGCTGGAGCCCTTCGAGTGCAGACAGTGTGTTCAGAGGCAGGGGCCACTTGAACAATATGTGCCTGTGCATAAATCCACTTTCCACTTCTGCCTGGCCATGGGGCAATTGCCCATCCATTGAGAACAGGGCATTCCCTGCCACTCCGATTACCTCCTTCCCCTGCAGCCACTGGAGGTCTCATGGATGCTTGAAAGGAGGTGCTGGTTTTATGTGAATCAGAGCTGATGGTGCAGAGGCCTTTGGGAAATAATCAATTACTGTGTTAGAGCAGCGCCTGGTGCTGATGGAGATCTCTGCTGACAAAAGCCTGGCCCTCACAAGGTGCTCAGCGCTGGGTCCTCACTTTGCCTTTCACACCTTTCAGGACAGGGCATCCTGATGCAAACAGACCCACAAGGCTTCAGCTTATCTGGCCTTCACTGTAAATTCCTTGATTTACTCTGGCAAAAACAGGACTTGGCACCAGGACCTTAACTTGATTTTTTTGGAAATGATCTAGGCCCAACATGCTTTGATAAACTCTGTTATAAGGAAAGCTATACAATTGCTCATAAGCAACTAATTGTCTTCTTATGCAGATTTAGCCATTATTATCGTTTTGTTTTATTTTGTTTTAATTGCTGATGATTCTCTTATTTGTGTTTCTTTAGCCGAACTCTCTGATTGGAATATAAGGGCACTCTTGTGAGGCTTTTGAAACGAAATCTGCAGTGGAGCAACAACAATTCAGCCCGAAGCCCCTTCCCATTAGTGGTAATAAACACTGTAGCTAATCCTTAGCAACACTAAAGGACGCTTGAGCTTGCAGACTGTCACATCCTCTCAACGTGTTCTCCAAGAAAAGGCATGGGGGATAATAGCACAGTGCATCTCCTCCTAGTGGCAACGCAAGGGACATCACAAATTCACGGAATTCTACCACTGTGACAGGATGTCATTTCAATTGCCTTATTAACCATATGAAAAAATATATCACAACAGTGAGAAAACTTCTCAGTTATCTATATCTTACCCCTAAGGCTATTGTCATGAGCCAGTGGCATACTAAGGGAAGAGTACTAATTCAGTTGTCAGCTGCCTTGCCTATTAAACAGGAGGAAAAAAATACCAGCAACAAAATTGAAACAAGTAATAAGGGTAAGAGAAAGGTCTGGATACCCTTGTCCACTTGATTTCTTGAACTAAACAAATACAATTACTTCTTCCTGTTTGCCCTGTCACATAGCATTGTACTCGGAGTATCATGCTGCCTTCTAATTGAGTATTTTCTCTGCTTAAAATGGTACATGGATTGCACTTTAAAAACGTAAGTGCTGGAATATTATACTCCAAGTTCATGACCTGCATTGTAAACCATAAGAGGATGAGCAATGATCAGCTGAACTAAAACATGTTCAGGGGCTGGAAAGAGCAGGCTCACTGCTAAGGATTAAGGAATTCTGTTGGCTTCTCTGTAGATAATCTGGGTTGTTTGATTAACCACAGACAAACCCTTCATGGCAGGAGGTGAACAGTCTCCAGGTGCTTGTTCTACAGAGATCAGAGAGTTTTCTAAGAAAAAGGCAATGAGATGATTGTTTGTGCCCCTGCTCTTTGTAGGGGCACTGCAGACAGGGCTCAGTTTCCTTATTTTGGTGTCACTCGGGAGGACTTTGCCGCTCCCAAGGACACAGAACTGCAAACCCAGTGCCAGACCAGACTACACTGGGCACATATCGCAAGTTGCCTCAAATGTCCCTACACTACCATATTTAACCAGCTGGAACCTACCATAAAACCCAAATGTATAAACAAATTTGTTAACATTAGTGACTGGTAGTGTTTCACTCCAGTTTTGGAGCACCATGCTGGTGTCAGTAGTGGTGCTGGAGGAGGTGTAAATCTTAAAAGTGTTCTTTTCAGAAGATACAATTTTTTTTCTTCACAATTTTGGCGGCTGATATGGTTTGAGACATTTGGGGAGGTTAATTTTAAGACTAAGCCACCCAGCATGCAGTGCATCTGCCGAGCCAAGAGCAACTATGGATATCAGAAATGTCTTGGAATATTTGCCCAGACAAGCTGTGGCTGCCCCATCCCTGGGGGTGTTCAAGGCTAAGTTGGATGGGTCTTTAAGCAACCTGGTGTAGTGGAAGGTTTCTGCCTATGGCAGAGGAGTTGGAATGAAATTATATTTAAGGTGTCTTCCAACACAAGCTGTTGTATGATTCAATGAACCCTCCTTGCCTTGAGCCACATCTCCAGAAGGATTCAGGAATCCTGTAAGCTCATGGTCCATAGGCTTAGGCAGCTGAGGCACGTGTTGCTTCCCCATCTTCTTCTCTGAATCCACTTTGCCGTCACCTTTACTGTATTTCGTCATTTGCACTTCTGCCAAAGTCACGTGCAATTTTATACCTTTGTTTTGTTGGGATCTTACAAGGGTAAGTGACAACAAATAAAGGGTAAATAGTCCTTTCAGAAGATGGAATAAGGCCATTCCATGCCAACAGGAAAAGGGTGGAACTATTTCTAGTTATGTGAGCAGGACCTCTACTCTTTCCTAGGTACCAGCTAGTTGCAGAAAGTACACTTAAGTTATGCAGGATGATAACTGGGGGAGGAAGATGTTCCAGTGAAGATTGTTGAGTCTGTAACCATCAGAGGGCTGTTAATTAAAGTCCAGCTATGGAAAGAAGATATTCTTTCTCCAGATGGAGACATGGTCTTGGGTGATCTGCTCTAGGTGGCCCTGCTTGAGCAGGGAGGAGAGAGACCAGAGGACTTCCAGAGGTCACTTCAGTCTCAACCATTCTCTGATGGAGCAGCAGCTGGTTTGGAGCCCTCTGGCAGAAACAGTTCTAGGGCTCTTGTACCTTCTTCACCACCTGAATCCCATAGAAGTCTCATTTTTACTGAGCATTCTCTGCACCAACTGTCCCTTTGTCTCATTTCTTTGCAAGACATTTTGGGTCTATCAAGCATCACAAAGCAGAGACCCCTCTGCCATGACTCAGCTTGTTTTCCCAGGGCACACCTCAACAGAGGTCCCAGGAGAAATCAGAATAGCCCCTGCTGCAGCTGGCCCCAGGGGCAGAGAAAAGGCCCTCACACTGTTCATCCTACCAGTAGGAATGTCACCTTTAGTCTTCACTGTGTTGTCATCCTTAATAAAATCATGACAAATAAAAATATGGCACACATCCCACCCGCTGGATTGAAGATATTGGTAGGATAATTGGCATTTCCAGGGAGCAGGAAGCCAGTCTGGATGGTTCTGTTCACATTATACCATGGTAATGTCGCTATCATTGAGAGTACTGATATCCAGTAACATCAGCCTGAACAAACTCACAGCTGTGAAAAAAAGTTTAAAACCTCTCCATGGAGATATTTCACTGAATAGTTGTTCTCAGTATTCATGAGGAGAAATATTTATTTGTCTGAAAACATAGATCCAGCTCCTCTCAGTAAATTATTACAGACAATGCAGAGTCAAAAGGGTACATTTTTTCTTCTTTAAAAAAAAAAATTATTTGTAGCAAGCCTTCAGCAATTTGTAATTAGATCTTTCATGCTGAGAAAAAAAAAAGGAGAAAGAGAGGGAGAGAGAGACCCATATTTCTGCAAAATCATTAGTACTTTTGGCAGCAGAAGGCTGGATCCTCAGCTGGTGTAAATTGGAGGTAGCTGCAGTGAAGGCAACAGGGAGATAGATGCTGATTGATACCATGGATATCATTCCCACGGGAGCCAAGTCTGGAGCAGCAGCAAAGGGTGGTGAGCCTGTATTAGATCAGACATTGGAATGTTTGAGAAGAAGATGGAGATGAGAGATATAAGAGGGAGAGCAGAGCAGGCTGCAGACTTGTGGGGTCCTGGAGAAATCAGGCCTGTAGATGGGGAGGGAGGAAAGGGAAGGATTGAGAAATCTGATAGTCACAAAAGCCTGCTAGAAATCTAAATCAAGGGGCAGGAGAGACATGAGGGTATTGAAAGAGGAAATTTAATTTTTCAAGCTACTCAGAATTTAATAATGGGTGCTTGAAAGAGTATTAGGGAGAGATAAATCACTTTAAGCCTTCCAATAATCAATTACTGAATAAATCAGTTAATTTAACAAGGGCTAAAAGACCCTTTTTATATTTATTGCACTAATACAGTATCTTCTGGCAGTTCTGGTTTTATCCATAAAACTGAGTAAGAAAAAGCAGTCCAACAATTTCTCTGAATCTCCCAAGTGGGACAGAGAAGGGATGCAATTATTTAGATGCTGAAATCAGAGAAGAGATGCCATTATTTAGATGCTGAAATCTTTTGGGAGAGAGAATGGTCACCGACAACACTGTTACTGAAAAATGTCTCATATCTGCATAGTTATATACATATTTATCTACAGAACAGTGTGTGAAGCAGGACCATTGGACTATCCCATGTACTGGAACTCAATGAAAATTGAGTGAATGAATCATGTCCTGGTCTCTTCATGTTTCATGACAAAGGCTGTCCACAGCCAGGTGTTAATGAAATCTCCAGTTTGTGTACAACAGAACCATCACTGTTTGCTTCACTTCCTTCAGGACAAATTACCTACTTGGTACCATTCCCAGGAGAGTTAGAGTGATTTATGTTGTCCTTCATCTCTGTCCCTGTGCTTTGCTTCACACTCCATTGAGACTTCAGTAGCATAAGTGCTTTTCTTTCAAGACAGGGCTCTACAGCTTCCAGGGAACTGCAGTATCCCAAGACTGCTAAAACTGTCCTTGACCAGTTCATTTGGTAGTCTTTTACTAGGATCTTGTAAAAGATAACCCTTCACACCAGTTAGTCATCTGGATTTTCTACCACGGTCTGTGGAGGCAAATCTCTCCAGAAGGTGCTTCATCCTCCTGTTGATGTTCCTGTTATTCAGTGTGTCCCAGTCTCATCTATATTTACCTCACAGTTAAAATCTTTTTTTTTTTTTTCAGAGGGGAAAAGGGAATTTTTCTTTTGAGAAGTAAGCCTTTGTGTGTCACACACACATTTACTTCCCAGCCTACACAAGCCTGTCTTGGAATACCCAGTTCCCCCTTTGAACTCTTCCCATTTACAAGCTGTAGTCTGTGTTCTCCAAACATTCTTCTGGATTTTCTACAAGTAAACTATTTCTGCATATCAGACTATCAGTCCCTCTGTCCATCTGCCTCATTCATCTTCTTCCCCGTTTATTTTTTTTAACATTCTTTTTGCTGTTGTACCCCTGTGCTTTTCTCAGGGAAAAAAAACCAAGCCAAACTGCCTGCAGGTTAAATTGCCTGGAATACTTGGGGGAACAACAGGTCTGAGGACATGGAAACCATTTTTTGCTTAAAAATATCAAACAAATGTCTGTGGGAAAGTTCTGGTGGTGTGACCATCTGTGTATTGACATATGTTTGCTGTGGAAGACTGAATCCAGCATTCAGAGCTTCAGTGGGAATCTCGAGTGCCCAGAGTGTGGAGGG
>VYZP01068432.1:1591-18363 GCA_013400635.1 Hypocryptadius cinnamomeus | reverse complement strand
TTTAATTTTGGATGCTGTTAAGAATAAACAAAGCAAAACCAGAACAAAAAAAAAACCAAAACGGTAATGAGCAAAGCCACCACACAAACAAACCAGCTGCCCCAAATTCTAAAATACTTTGGAAAAACACTTCTTTACTTCACCGGGTTCTGTTTCAGTCCTTCACTCCATGTGTCTCTCCTATCTCCCAATGCTCCATGCTGTGATGCAGGTTACACTTGGTCCTTTAAACAGGAAAGCAAGGGTGGTAGCAGGGGTCTGCCATGGTCAGTACACAGCAGTTTCTCTCTGCTACCTCTTCTTCATCACACCTTTTATCTGGTCCAGTATAGTTCCTTGACAGGCTGCAGAGTTTTTTTGTCTGCCATGGCATTTTGTCTTCCTCTTCTGGCCTAAATATTCTCTCTGCACCTTCTCACCCCTTTGCCAACCTGCTTTTCTGTGACTGATATTTTTTGGTTTTTTAAAAATATGTTTCAACTGAGGTGCCGTCAGCTTTACTGGTATACTTGTCTGTGTACTGCAGTGAGTCCATTGTGAAACCAGTGGAATCCATGTCCAGCAGAAGACAGCTGTTGGCTTCTTCCATTGGAGACTGCAACCTCCCACCATACCCAAAACCTGCTCATCTACACCAAATAATTGCTAACATCTTCCAGTTATCTTCATCTTTTGGAAAGTGGGATCCGCCTCAATCTGTTCTGTTGATGTGTGGTTCCAGAAGGGCACCACAGTGGACAGCATGTTTAAAAGGAATATTTGATTCCTTCTCAGAAACATTTCAGATGTTGATTTATAGGCTGTTTTTTTCTTTGTTGTGAAGTTTTAATAATCTTCTATGATAATTTAAAGTGAGACATTTATTGCAGTATGATTTTTCTTTTTTTTTGCAGATGCACTGTTGATTTTGTGCATTAATAATCCTGAATGTAAACTGGCACATTTCTCAAAATAAGGTTTGTTTGAAAATGTGACTGTCTATCCTTTCTTTTTAAAACACAAAGCATAAATTGAAAAAGAAGACTGGGATCATTTGTTTGTTGATAAATCAGAAGGTTAGAATTCCAAAGTAAATATTTCTTTTCAGCCTTTCAGTCTCCTACAGATTTAGTACCATTTCTCTACCTTATATTTAATTTTTCTGTTAATGTTAATTTATTCCACTGATCATGTTAACTTATTTCACTGAGTAAGATGAAGTCAAGTTACTGAATGCTCAGTAGACATACAAGCACAGTAGCATGTGCTATCCTAGCGACAAGATGAGAAGATGGCAACTTCGTCTTCTGGTTTAAGACTACTGAGCTGTTGCATGGTGATGAATAAGGGATCAAAGTCTGATACATCTTTTCATATTTTAGGTTTCTCTTACAGGTTGTATATTTTCTAACTACTGAACTTCTAAAACACAATTAGTTGAGTTTTTCACTTGCACTTGGAGGCAAACTAATTTTTTTCACTGTTCAAAAATTCTATGACTATAAATCATAAAAGAACTTAGAAGTCTGAATAGATGAAAAAACAACAAATCAGATTAAATAACTCCAGTTAGTTCAATCTGCTCATTCAGCACCTCAGTCACTGGGGACACATTACCCTGATGCATTATTCCTGCAGCAGTTCCTCATTTGGTACAGAGACTGCTACAAAACTGCAGTTTTCATTTTGAATTTTTGATTGAAATGTGTTTTAAAACTTTCTTCTATCATCAGGTTCATTTTTGAGATAATCATTAGCATCAAGTATCTTATTCCATTGCCAGGCTGCTGAATGATCCAGCTCCAAGTTTTTGAAAAGAAATTTGAATTTTATGTTACATAAGTGGCAATATCTCTGTGTCCTGACAGTTTACCTACAACACCTCCATCCAAAAAATCCCCCACTTTCCTCAGGCTGAATTTACTTTGTTCTACTAATAAATAAAGATAGAAGAAAATGTTCATCATCCCCCTTTAGAAGTTTATTATATTCATAGCATTGGGTGCAGGGTTCAGTTTCGTGATGAAAACCAGGCGCTTTGCATTGTCTCTGATAGTGTGCATCAAAGCGAACAGTTTGACTGGCATGTTATCTGCCTCCCACATTTTAAGATTACTGGTATTTGCTTCAGGACATTTATGTTTAAAAAGCTCAGCAAAGGAAGATCAGATAAGAAGGCACACAAAGATTAACTCTGAAGTTCTCATTAAAACCAAATACTGTAATCATAGAAATGAGAAAAATATTTCTCTTCCTTACACATTTAGCTGCGCTTATCTACAATATTGCTATAAAGACATGCTGTATCTAGAAAAAAATAACTTGAAAACAATTCTTCTGACAGATCTAGGTTGCAATACAAATGATGTGGGCAACATATCTGTCACAAGTCAACTTTTCTTCACTGGTACATGGATTTTCAGTATTAATTTGAAACAAATTACTGGGGGGAAGCATGGTGATAAGAAGCGCTCATCAGCTATATGCTGAAATGCTGTCTTTAGTTGTGTTGTAGGTCTCCTCACCTTTTAATTGTACATTTTAATACAAATGTACATAATTATTTCCAGTACACTAGCACAACATCAAAATTGTGTCTCTATACAACATTTCTTTTTCCTAGTGCTCTAGATAATTCAGTGACAAGAAGTGACTTGACCAGGAGAGCAGAAGATTTCAGTAGAGGGAAAAAAGCTGAATGCAAATTATTCTTCAGTTTTAGAGTCACTATCCAATACTCCCTTGCCTTTATTTTGTTGTTGAGTTGTATCAGTTTTTGTATGCAATAAATAACTAAATGTTTTAGTTTGTTTTGACCTATTAGTCATTTCAATAGTTTATGCAAAACTTGGAGTGCTTTGGAAGAGTTACAGAGTATGAGAGGACCTAATGGTTTTAACTCTTCTTCCTGAAGTAACATGGGTGCGGCCTTGTAATCACAGTAGGCAGGTGGGTTTGTTTCCTTTTTCTTTTTTTTCTGGTAACCACTATTGTGAACCTTCCTACAGAAATATTTCAGCATACCATTTAGAGCTGCGGCCTGGTTCATGGAATCATTAAGGTTGGAGAAAACCTCTAAGGTCATTGATTCCAACCATTATTCCATGCCCACCACTGAACCATGTTCCCAAGTACTACGTCTGCACATCTTCTAAATGCCTCCAGGGGTGGTGATTCAACCACCTGCCTGAGCAGCTTGTTCAGTTCTTGAAAACCTTTGCAATGAGGAAACTGTTTCTAATATCCCATCTAAACCTCCCCTGGGGCACATAGAGGCTGTTTCCTCTTGTCCTATTGCTTGTTACTTGAGAGTAGGAGCCGATTCCCACCTTACTACAGCATCCTTTCAAGCAGTTTTACAGAGCGGTACAGTCTTCCCTCAGCCTCCTTTTCTCCAGGCTAAACAATGCCAGCTTCCTCATTCTCTCTTCATAAGATTTGTCCTCCAAACCCCTCACCAGCTCCACTGCCCTTCTCTAAATATGCTCCAGCACCTCAATGTCTTTCTTGTATTGCGGGCCCCAGAACTAAACACAGGATTCAAGGTGCAGCTTCCCCAGTGCTGAGTAGAGAGGGACAATCCCTTCCCTAGTCCTGGTGGCCACACTATTTCTGATACAGGCCTGCATGCCATTTGCATGTTTTCACACCTATATTCTACTAATAGTACTATTTCAATATGTGACTATTAGAAAAATATTTTTTAAAATTCCTGTTCAAGAAGATATTTGCTTTGATTTTTCATGTTAAAAATTTTCACTTTGTGAATGTTGCATTTCAATTGCCTGCTGAAATAATACAACAAAAGCCTTCTGATTCCATTATTAAAACCTTGCAAATGCAATGAGATAGTTAGCTTAGCCTTTTTTTTTTTTTTTTTTTNCCCCCCCTTTTTTTTTTTTTTTTTTTTTTTTGGAGGGGAGAATTGGGGAGGAAATCTCTTCAGATTTATTTACCTAGATTTATTACAAACAATATATTTGAACTCTGGCAAGGTGCCTTTATTAGAGATGACCTTGGGGAAAATAGTCAATGTTTACTTTTCAACTTTTCCCTGAGGCTTACTTGTAGGTTGTTGTAAGTGAGAACTAAGACATATCTGACGTGGCAGATTGATAAGTCTGCGTGTCCCCATGTATCCTCGTTGCTGGAAGCAGGTGCTGAGTACACCTTGTAGTAGGTCAATCATGGGGCAAATTTGCATTGTAAATTTATGACCAGGACTTTTGGATCTACAGTCAGCCTGCAGGGCTCTCTAAATTCTAGTCAGGAGCTAGAAAGGATGACAGAATCAAAGAATTGTTAAGGTTGGAAAAGACATCTAAGTTCATGGAGTCCAGCTGTTAGTCTTGTCATGTTCACCACTAAAGCCATCTCCCCAGGTGCCCCAACCACAGTGTTTTTAAACACTTCCAGGGAATTGATTCCACCACTTCTCTAGGTAGCGTGATCCAAAGCTTGGCCACCCTCTCAGTGAGGGAATTTTTCCTAGTATCCATTCCAAACTTCATCGGGTAGAACTTAGAATTCTAGAGGTAGAGAGGGGCCTGTGTTGGAAGGGACCTTGAATATTATCTCATTTTAAACTCCCTGCTGTGGACAGGGACACCTCTCACTAGAGCAGGTCGCTGAGCTGGCCTTGAGCACTGTCAGGATTGGGACATCCAAAATTTCTCTGTGCAATCTCTTTCAGTTACTCACCACCTGACACTAAAGAATTTCTCCTGACATCTAAATTAAACCTACTCTCTGTCACTTTGAAGCCTTTCCCTTTCATTCTCTCACTACATGCTCTTGTCAATAGCCTGTCTTCATCTTTCTTCCTTCAGGTATTAGAAGACCTCTGGAAGAGATGTCTGGATGTGACTCCACCACCTTTCCAGGCAACTTATTCTAATGCCTAATGACTCTATCAGTGAAATATTTCTTTCTGATTTGAACTTTCCCTGGTGCAAATTAACACCATTTCTTCTAATACTTTGCTTGAGACATGGTAGAACAGACTGACCTGCACCTCACTACAACCTCCTTTCAGGTAATTGTAGAGAGCAATGAGTTCTCCCCAATTCCCTCAGCTGCTCCTGTTAAGACTTGTGCTCTAGACCCTTCACCAGCTCCACTGTCCTTCTCTGGACATGCTCCAGAACCTCAATGTCTTTCTTGTAGCGAAGGGTCCAAACATAAACAGAGGATTCAAGGTGTGGCCTCACCAGTGCCGAGTACAGGGGGACAGTCACTGCCCTGGTCCTGCTGGCTGCACTACTGCTGGTACAAGCCAGGATGCCATTGGCTTTTTGACCACCTGAGCGTGTGCTGGCTCACGTGCAGCTGCTGTTCACCAGCACCCCCTAAGTACCTTTCTGCTGAGCATCTCTGAAGCCACTTCCCCTGACTTGTAATGCTGCATGGGGTTGGGATAACCCAAGGACAGGGCCCGTTACTTTCCCTTATGCAGTTGTCCTCAATCCATCAATCCAGCATGTCCAGATCCCTCTGCAGAGACTTCCTGCCCTCCAGCAGTTCAACATTCCCTCCCATTTTGGTGTCATCTGTGGCCTTGCTGAGGATGAATTTAATCACTTAGTCCAAGTCCTGGAAACCTGGCTTCTAGGAAAACCCCAGCCAAACTTGAGGTCACAAATGAAATCTATTTTAAAAAAGAAGAGTTGTCTTGGTGCAGTAAAGATTTTTGTCATTAAAGTAAATAGTATGTTTATTGAGATGGTAGTGGAGAAGACTAAGTAACATAATGTTCCTAAATGGAATACCCTCAGTAATGTTCGTGCTACTGTGACATTGTGAAACTTGATGGTGATAAATACTGCGTTGATTCTTCAAAAAGTATCAGGTCTGATAAATTACTAATAAAAGGAAAAAAGGCTAAGGTTCAGTTCACACCAACTGGTACGACTCCAATAAAAATATTCTTGAGAACAATGCTTTGACATGAAAAAGGGCTTGACGGTTTAATGTCAGTACAGCTATGGTTAGATGTATATTATCTTGATTTTATGTATGATCTTTTTAAATTGCAGAATTGGAAACATGAATTGCATTTTAAATTTACACATAAAATAAACACTTTTAACCAACCCAGAAATAGATTGTAAAATACAAATTTTCTACTAGATGCTTTTGCCTCCTAAGAATACTTTGTTTTGCTTTTCTTTTTAAGTTAAACTCCACCACTGGTGGCAATGAAATTGTTGGCATCAGACTCCTATTGCAGCAAGCTATAGCGTTTCTGGTTCAGGAAAAAATTACTTAATTACAAGATCAATTTTTATGTCAGTGTTCACAAATATAACATTCACTACGCAATAAAAAGTTCAGAATAGAATGAAATTCTCAGAATAATGTTTTACTTTTGGATGACATTTCTACAAATAGGCTTTGAAAAGAGTAACAACTCCATCCTAACCATTATGGGCTTCTAAAGGGCCTCATGTACATGAAGTTTCCAGGATTTTGTTGTTGTTTTTGTTGTTGTTGCCAGAAGACCATATAACAGCCATTACAAACCAGATAATCCATGCCAAAAGCTTCCACCAGTCATCTGTTACAAAAGTTATTAGGGTGTTGGAATTTCAGAATGGAAAATTGTCTGGAAGAAAACAGAAAACTGTGAAGCACTGAGAGAAGTAACCTTTCATCAAAAAATATGCATCAAATTGTTGTGGGAAAGGGAAGCTAGAAAAAGGTATTGAAAGTGTAATTAACAAATGTTATTATAGTCCTTCAAGGAAATCACAGTTTGGAATAGATTTTCTTAATGAACATTTCTCTTGAAAGATAGTGTTGTATCAATCATCCTTGACATTTAAAACAATAACAAAATATCCTCATGTATTTTCCTATGTAATATTGTTTATAAGGCATAATAAATACTGCCATTCTGTGTACTAACAAAAAAGTGCAATCCTTTGTTCTGTGCATGATTGCGTTTACACATTACAGAACTATGAAATATTTACAGAAGGAAGGTTAAATCAATACAGGTTTAAAATTTGCACTTCTGTCTCCTGGGTCTTATATCATCTTGATTTAATGAAGTAAAAGGAGAGAGAATGTTGACACACAGAAAAAAATATTTCGATTCTCCTTTATTGTACATAGAGAGGGTATTAAAGTAGAATTTGCTGTTGGTTCATACTGTAATTAATTGTTTCACCTTTTTTGTTCAGGCTAGCATTTGAGTTGTCTCATTTGCAAAACAGAGAAACTAACTATTAAGCAAAGGAGAAGGAGGATGTAATCAACAGAAAAGAAAAAAATTATTACTTAAACCATGTAATTGCTTAACCACTGCTGATTACTAGTGGATTTAAGATACAAAACAGTGAAATTTTTCTTTCTGATTTGAAATTTCCCTAGTGCAAATTAACTCCATGTCTTCTAATACTTTTGCTTGAGACATTATTTGAGCTAAAAGAAAAAAAAAAGAATATACCAGAGTTTCCTCAAGTAAAGGAAAAAAACCCACAAGCCCCCCCACCCCTGAACACGTCAAGACAATGTGAAGTTTGTAAGTAAAGGAGCACATATTTATAAATATCTGGTCTTATGTGGTTTCTTGAGTAGTTAGACTCATAAACCAAATTAACATAAAT
Source organism: Hypocryptadius cinnamomeus (assembly GCA_013400635.1). Lineage (NCBI taxonomy): Eukaryota > Metazoa > Chordata > Aves > Passeriformes > Zosteropidae > Hypocryptadius > Hypocryptadius cinnamomeus. The sequence goes on along the minus strand of VYZP01068432.1, from coordinate 10,774 downwards.
TATTGTCACACACACATTTTTCAGATCAGTTCCACAGCTGAATAGGAATATGCCCATTGCTATTCATTAAAGTCTCACTTCATCCATGTAAGGATAGCTAGATTTGTTTTTTAATTTTGAACGCAGATAGACAAGATATTCACAGAATATAATTTATTTGATGAATCTAAAGACTATAGTTTCATTTAGGATTTTTTCTGCAAAGAATTAAATTTTTCTAAATGCAATTTTTTAATTACCAATAATTGTTTAAGATTATATAGTAACATCTTTCAGATTCTTTTCTTCACTAGCTGTTAGCTTTCACCATATATTTTTATCATTCTCTCCTTCCTACCAATTATTATGGAGTATAACAACTTATGCCACCATTCTGTCCTTTGGTTTTATTGAATGACATTTTGATAAACTAGAAGAAGGAAGTTAGTGATTTTTAAACCTTTTTAAACACTTACTAATTGTTAATTTTTGCATGGTAATTTAGGACTTGTTACTGTGGAGACAAGAAATACTTTCTTAAAACTTTTTTTAGTTCCTACTGGCAATTGAAATTGATAGTAGGTAAAACTAGGAAGAAGGTCCAACTAAAACGTTTGATTTAAGGTACTCTGCAGAATCCCATCACAGTACCTGTGGTAAAAATTTGACAAAGACAAGTGCTAGATTCTGTATCTGGGAAGGATTTCTTGGAAAGCAGCCCCACAGAAAAGGACCTGAGGGTCCTGGCAAGTTGAACATGGGTCAGCAGTGCCCCGGCAGCCAGGAGGGCCAACCCTGTCCTGGGGTGCATCAGGCACAGCATTGCCAGTGGGGTAAGGGAGGGGATTGTCCTTCTCTGCTCTGAGCTGGGGCAGCCCCACCTTGAGTGCTGGGAGAGTTTTAGGCAGCATAATATAAGACAAATATAAAACTATTAGAGAGCATCCAGAGGAGGCCAGCAAGGATGCTGATGGGCCTTGAGGGGAAGCTGTATGAGAAGTGTCTCAGGTCGCTTGTTCTTTTCAGCCTGGAGGAGACTCAGAGGAGACCTCATTGCAGGCTGCATCTTCCTTGTGAAGGAAAGAGGAGGGACAGGCACTGATCTCTCCTCTCTGGTAGCCATTGATGGACTTGAGGGAATTGTCTGAAGCTGAATAAGGGAGGGTTTAGGTTGGATATCAGGAAAGGTTCTTCAACTAGAGGGTGCTTGGGCACTGGAACAGGATCCCCAGGGAAGGGATCACAGCACTAGTCTGACTGAGTTCGAGAAGAATTTAGAAAACAGACACATACTGTGATTCCTAAGGTGGTCCTCTGCAAGGCCAGGAGCTCGACTTCAATGATGCTAGTGAGTCTCTACCAACTGAGGATATTTTACGATTCTCTGAATCTCTAAGCATATCCTGTTCTGAAGTTACTAGTTGGATTACTCGCTAGATTCAATTTTTTTCTTTTTCTCTGTTGTTTTTTTTTTTTGTTTGTTTGTTTTTTAAACAATGCATATGCTTCTCATGGGCTAGAAATTTAGCTGGCAAGACATTTATTTTGGGGGCTGCTTTGAGTGAAGAACACATGCAACAAGAAAGAATTTATTGAAGGTGATTCAGGGGTGTAATTTCAAAGTCCTGCTTGAGAAGCAAGGTTTTAAGTGTCCATAAATGCCAAGAAACACACTATTGCCCACCAACTATTTACCAGTGTAAGTATTTTCATCTGCCTTAACATGACAGCAAAGGAAAAGCAAGCGATACTTAAGTGTGTATTTGAGATGCTTCTCAGTACACTTTCTCCTTATGGCACAAAAGAAGGTGAAGGCAATGGCAGGAGGATACTGAAAACCTCAGGATTATTGTGGCACCCCTTCACAGGCCCATGTAAACTCAGAAACTTGCAGAGATGTGATATTGCAGACTCTCTTTAAGACACAAAATCTGGAAAAAAATTCTACTCATTCAAACAGAAATGTCATTAAGATTTCCACTCACCAGATGACTAGACACAATTGCCTTCAGATCTGATTCAGATCAGAATCAGGAAGCTGAGAGCAGGCAGTGAAAATCAAACTATGAGCAGTCCCCTGACCTTAGAATAAGTGTGAAATATTATTGGGTTTGCATGGCAAAGCTTTGGTAGCAGGTGGGGCTACAGGGTTGGCTTCCATGAAAAGCTTCTGGGAGATTCCTTAAAGTCAGTCAGAGCTAATCCCAGCTGGCACCAAGATAAATGTGGTGCTGATAAAGGCTGGGACAATTAGAAACAGTGGTAGCATTCTGTGATAACTTAAGAAAAAAACCAAAAAACTTATTGCACAGTTGTAATTGAGGCCAGAGCAGAGTGGAATGAGAACATCTGAGAGGAACGACTCTGCAGACACTGAGGTCAATGAAGAAGGAGGTGGAGGAGATGCTCCAAGCACCAGACCTGAGATGCTCCTGCAGCCCCTGGTGCAAACCATGGCAAGGCAGCTGTGCCTCTGCAGCCCATGGAGGTCCAAGGGGATGCAGAGATCCACCTGCAGCTGGTGGAGGAGACCCACACTGGAGCAGGTGGATGCTTGAGAGGAGGCTGTGACCCTGTGGAAGACCCATGGAGAGAGGAGCCCCCACTGGAGCAGCCTGTCCTTGGAGGACTGCACCCTGTGGAAGAGTGACCCATGCTGCAGCAGTTTTGGAAGAATTGCCCATGGTATTGACTCACATTGCAGCAGCTCACTGAGAGCTGTTGCTCATGAGATGGACTCACACTGGAGAAGTTCATGGAGAACTGTCTCCCATGGGAGGGACCCCACGGTGCAGCAGGGGAACAGCACCTCTCCCTGAGTAGCAGGATAAATATGTGATGAAGTGACCATAACCTGTATTTCCTCTCTCCCTGTGCCACCGGGGGAGGAGGTAGAGCTGGGAAGGGGGGCAGGCGGGGAGAAGATATTTTGGAGGTTTATTTCTCATTATCCTGCTCTGATTTTGTTAGTAATAAATTCAATTAATATCTCTAATTCCAGCCTGTTTTGCCTGTGACACTACAAGGTGAGTAATCTTTCCTGGTTCTTATCTCCACACGTGAATCCTTTGTCATATTCTCTCTCCCCTGTGCAGCTGCAGAGGGAAGTGATAGTGAGGATTTGGGAAGTGCCTAGCATCCAGCTAGGGTCAACACCATACACCAGATCACTTGACACAGTCCCCTTCTGATTCAAACCAGAATTGAGAAGCTGAGAGTAAGCAGTGAAACTAAACTGACTAAGCATTCCCCTGACCTCAGAATAAGTGTGAAAAATTGTCAGGGACAATATTGTGAAGTGACAATCAGTATTCATTAACACTAAATTAGTTTATTTCTATCATTATTTTGTTTTATTCACTGCAATGCAAAGAAAATTGTTCTGGAAAATTAATAAACTAAGTTTTGAGGCAGTATATTTGGTTTACAAGTCAAGGGTTTGATAGTGGGCAGAGTTACAGGGGTGGTTTCTTTGAGAAGCTGCCAGAAGCTTTCCCCATGCCCAATAAAGCCAGTGCCACCAAGCTCAATAGCAGATCCTGCACTGGCCATGGCTGGGCCCATCAGTGATGGTGATAATGCCTCTGGCCTAACATATTTGAGAAGGAAAAAATTATTGCACAGAAGCAATTGCAGCCAGAGAAGAAGGAACTGACAATATGTGAAAGAAACAGTTCTGCAGAAATTAAGGAGGAGCTGCTCAATGCACTGGAGCAGAGATTCCCCTGCAGCTCATGGTTAGGACTGTGGTAAGACAGACTGTCCCCTCACAGAGGTCCAAGGTGGGTCAGATACCCACCTGCGGCAATGGAAAACCAATCCCATGCCAGAGCAGGTGGGTGTGACCTGAGGAGACTGTAACCCTGTGGGTATCCCATGCCAGAGCGCTGCAGGACCTGCAGACCCATGAAACAAGGGTCCTGTGCTGGAGCAGGTTTGCTGGCAGGACTTGTGACCCTGTGGGGGAAGCGTGCTGGAAGCAGTCTGTTCCTGAAGGACTGCACCAATTGTAGAAGGAACCCATGGAGAGATCTGTGAAGGGGAGAAATCTGTGAAGAGAAGGACACATGTTGGAGAGGTTTGTGTAGGATAGTCTCCTGTGAAAGCAACCTCATGCTGGAGCATGAGAGGAATGTGAGCTATCCTCCACTCAATGAGAAAGAAGAAGCAGAGACAGAACTGACTGCAACCCTCATTCCCCACCCCCTGTCAGTGTCACTTCTGTCCCATGTAAATACTGGCTGATACAAGTTGTGATGATAATTTTAAAGCTTAGGCATGCAACCTATGTCATGACTGGGGAAAACCAAACCATTTCACTAAAGGCCATTGAGAAAATCAATAACTGATTTATAACACTGAAAGCAGTTGTTAAGATCTGTATGAGTGACAAAAAGCCCTGTTCTACATGTAAAAATATTTTCAGTGGGCCCACTAACTGATGAAAACATTTACTCTATGTTTTTATGACTTTTCTGGGAAACAAGCTAAAGCACCAAGCACCGATCACAATTTCAGATAGGAAAATGCAAGTGAAGTCAGGAAATCCAAGTAAATTGACAAATCACAGCTGTATTGATAGTGATAATCATGATGCCTGTGTTGTTGCATTTTATGCCTGCATATATGCAGAACACTTGATGAAATTACACTCTTCATACTCTACATATTCATTCTTATTGTTATCATTAAAATTTTTCGATTATCCTAAATTTCTCATACTGGTGACAGACACCAGGATGTGCAAGTGTCATACAGAATAGATTTAATTTTTAATTTCACCCATCCAGACTTAATCCTAGGCTAGCAAGTGAGGAGGTTTTTTTTTTGATGATGAACAAAAAGTGTCACAGGATTCTTTTGTGTCATAGAGTCAAAGTGACATCTGTTTATGGAACAGATTTTAAAAACGTAATATTCAGGAGAATAATACAAATAAATTCCTATATTGCAATGCATAGTTTTCAAAAGGCTTGCTACAATGGCAAATAGTAACCTCCTGCAGTGTAAACATTGGCAGTGAATTGAGATATTTGTTCTCAGAGCGACCAAGACTGTACCTGTGGAAATGTTCCACTACAATGATTTTGTATTTCATACTGGAAGACTAATGATAATACAAAATTTTCATGTGAATAGCACTGTGCAATTTTTCTACTCAACATTATGCAATACTAACATTTTTTCTTTACTGTCATTACAATGGCGTATTGAGATTTTCTTAACAGAATACGAGTTAGAGACAACAGGAGGGCTGGGATTTAGGTTTTGGGGAGTAAATCTCCACTGTTTAAAATCTTTGGCAAACTAAGTTCCAGATATATTGTTTAAAAAAGCCCCTAAATTATTTATTATTTATAACAAAGTGACAACAACAATGTAGCTTTAACAGAGCTAAGAAAGCTGTGTCTAATAGCATGCCTTCTGATTATGACTTTTCCTTTTGGTGGATCTTTTGGAAAAATTTTTTTTCATAAAAAAAAAGGAAGAACAAACACTAACTTAATTTGAAAAAATGGACCGAACCTTCATCTTTCAAAAGAACAGAACCATTCAATATAATCAAAACCACCGTAAGCTTACCCTCTCTGTGCTATTTATCTGTAGGATCACCTAAAATCACCTAAAATAAGCAGTTGGAGTGTCACAGGGGAATTTATACTTAAACCAAAGAGAGGACAGATTTGGGTACACGGCCTGCGCCCCTCTGACACCCCGCCCAAACCTAAACCAAGGCACTACCATTCTGTAACCTCATGGCACTAACAAGAACCCACAACCATCAGCCACAGGCCAAAACTTCCAAAATATAGATCTCTGAGCCATTTATTAAGGAAGGTAAGGCAGGCAGGAAGGACAGGAGTATGTATGTTGGCTGATGACCACGCAGATAAAACCCAGTCTCCTAGGCTGCTCAGTAATATTCGTCAGAAGATTGGCAATACAATAGTGATAGTTCTTCAAGTTTAAGGACAACTTTCCTATAATCTCCAATGTAGCCAGGACTGTATCCGAAATTTGCAGTAGCTACACTCTGCATCATTAGAAATAGCTGAGTGGAAAAAAATTAGTCTCTTTTATCTCCTTAGTTTTACCAACTTAGTTTACATCCTTTATTTCAAAAGCCTTCTCTTCCCTCACCTTTTTCTCCTTTCTATGAAATATGAAGTAGAGTTAAAAACACTGAACTATCTGTGTTTAGAGCTCTGAAATTGCTTTTAATGAAACAAATAAATTGATAAATAACATTGTACTGTGATTATGACTTACAAAAAATTCATGCTATGTTTTTCACTCCTTTATAATGTCAGCTTATCATTCAAAGAAGATAAAAGTAAAAATTTTGGAAGCTGATGCTGTGTACATCTTGCAGAACACCTGAAAGAAAATAATTTTGTATTTCTCAAAACTATTTGTGAGTGACATTATTACTTTGAAATATTTTTACTTTATTTTTTTTAGTTTATATCAGTTTTGCTTAGTATTCGCTTTATTTTTCTTTTTATCTATTTAGCCCAGAAAGGGTAAAAAGCAAAACAAAAACAACCAAAACACAAAACTCAAACCCCAAAAACAAAAACAAAGCATAAAAAACCAAACAAATGAAAAACAAACAAACAAAAAACACAAACAAAAACCAAAAAGCCGAACCACAAAAGAAACAACAGAAGAATTTTAAAACATAGTTAGAAAAAGAAGCACATTTTTAGACAATAAGTGTTAATACATCAAATTTAGCCCAAAACTCAAATAATTTCTCTAAAATATAGCATGCTTGTGTCATGACCACAGGACACACATCCACAAGTTACCTGATATCTGGTCCATTGCCATGAATAAGAAAATACAAAGGTATTGATAGAAAATACCTTTTTTATTAAAAAGATGTAAGGAAGATTTGTTTTAACCAGTAAACTTGTTCCTACACTAAACACATCTGACAAGGATCAGCTGAAGAAATAGACTTGGAGACTGCTACTGACTAGGAATACAATGGTTTCCATTACTTCAAAGACTGTTGAAATACAAACAGTATTTTCCTTCCAAAAAGAATTCATTGACCAATTCAAGTGCAAATAAGTCTTACCATTTATCTCAGTAGATCTTCAGGAAGAGCTTTATATGAGGAAAGATATGTGATATACAATATAGAAACACAAGCCAGATAACCACAAGATATATATCTGTGTGATTGTACTTAGAAAAGAAACAACAGAGCACTTTGCAGAAAGCCATGCAGAGGCATAGACAAAATTGATGATTTTCTAAATCTCTCTCCTGGTGGATGAGGCTCTGGTCCCAAGACAACTGGTGATACTTATTCTGCCCTTATGTGCACACAGCAGCCTTGAGCAGCTAAAATAAAAGATGATGTTTAAATTAGATATTAATTTCTGAGACTTTAAATTGGATAACTGTAAAAGTTACCATGATCAGGAGTAACATTTAAGGAAGATGGTACAGAGGAAGGCCACAAATGTCTGAAACCTTCCCTGCCTTCTCCTGCAATAACTTATTCTTCCTTAAATCTGGTTGCTGTCTCTGGTAGTCTGAATAGGTTTGTATGAAGTGAATTTGTGAGATGAAACAATGAACCATCACAACCATGTGTGAAGGGCAGGCATGTCTTTGTACTTCCTCCATCTGCAAATTACAAGAAGAGTGGTTATACCTTTAAGAGAAAATAACTATTCTCTTTTTAACAGAGCACTCTTGTGTGCAAGTCTGTCGTCCATAGCTTGTTTTTCAAGGTGATTTAAATCCCTGCAGAGCTCACCATGGAGGAACAACCCTGATACTTCTCATGGGCATATTGCTGAATCAGCCAATGAACGTGCTCATGCTATACATCAGTTTGGCACCATTAAAGAATTATGGGACATCATATGGGCTTGTAGGAATTAATCACTGCTTAACAGTCTGTGCTCATGTGTTTATGAAGTAGTTTGAAATATCTGTATGTAGCCATTACTACTCTGAGGAGAGTGTATGTGCAGTTAATGAACCACAGCACTATGTTACAGCTGAGATAGATAGTTTTCAAATTGGTAATTAATATTTTGGATGATTTGCATTATGCTATCTGCAACACATTGCAATGATATTTCCAATCATGCCTAAATACTGAGAGTGGCAGTTGTATTCTCACACAAATACACAAGTACTTACTATACCAAAATTATTAAAGCATATAAATCTAAACNATACCAAAATTATTAAAGCATATATATCTAAACATAAAAATTATGTGCCAAATCCTCTTCAACTGCACCAAAAAATGTATTTAAATAATAATGCCCTAGAAATCAGAGTGTATCTGCAGTGTTTTATTAATAAGGCTAGAATAAATGTCACATATTTTCAGCCTGTATTTATTTTCAAATTAACATTTTGAACACAGTTCTAGAACGTCATGACATGTACAGAAGATGTTCTGTTTCAGAAGCACTGAACTACACACACCTCCTTTAATGTTAATGGTAAATGCATGTGTACAGTGAGGCACATTTGTGTATAATTCAGACCACATTTAGTGGAGTTCGATTTGGGGGAGGAAAGGAAGCCAGCAGGTTCTTTATTAGACTTCTCAGAAAACAGTCCACCACTAAATGTTCACCTTTTTTATAGAATTCAGCTTTTATAATTGAACATCAATTAGCCTTCTCAGCAAAATAAAAGACATGGGAAAGTGGAGATTCTAAGTTCTTTGCACTAATCTATTCTTCTGTCAAGTTTTTAATCAATATTATACTTTATTCTTAATGTGGAAAAGAGTGAAAGTGGCTTGGTGAGTTTTTTAATTGAAACAATTGAATTTTGATATAAGAAGTCCTTGGAATGAGTTTGCAAGTTTCCCTAAATTTCAGGGACATGAGATATTTAGTATGTTTAAATATAATTATTAGAGACACCTAACGCTGAAATTTTGTCACTCATTTATATCAATTGTACATGCTTAAGGGTATAATAGATATTGAACAATGTATTCCAGAATTTAGTCAAAAAGGACAAGCAAGTGTTTCTAAAAATTTTGCTGATCTCACTGACCTGTTGCACATATTTTTATTGGAAATTCATTGACTATATAAGATTATTTCTACAAAGAAAATTTTGTATTGTTTGCTTACTGACAGTCATGTTTTAAAAAGTTCTGAAGGTTAGTGAGGAAATTTGGTTTTAACCTGAGTTAAAATTTTTGGCTGA
>VYZP01068430.1:2887-27949 GCA_013400635.1 Hypocryptadius cinnamomeus | reverse complement strand
GTGGTTTTTATGTTCAAAGGTGCAGCTTTACAGGCTTTCTTCTTAGGGCCTTTTTCTTACAAGTGTCTCTCTCTTGTAAATAATTTCCACCTCCCCCAGATGAAATTGGTTGTCCTACAGAAGTACCTGATTAGTATTTGGGGTGGGGTGTCTGTGTCTGATGTGTGTGGCTGTTGTGCTGAAATCTCCTATGTTTAGAAACAGTGCCTATAAAAAGAGCAAGGGTAAAGTTACTTCTAAACCACACACTAGTAACAAGTGTAAAACAAGAGCCACAAGGATGAACAGACATGGTATGTCCGTGGGAGTGAGCATTAATGATTAATTTTTTGTCAGTCTCCTTATTTTCATTACAAGAGACCCTTACAGAAACTTCTAGCTTTGTTTTGCTGTGCAGAAAGTAAAGCAGCAGTCCTAGGGGGCCAAACTCTGGAAGCAGTACTGAAGTTGGAAATTCACTGAAATGGGTCAGAGAGGTTCTCCGGAAATAAGAAAGCTGCTGACATAGAGAGGGAATGATTTGCTGTTTCTGTGCATGCCTGAGAGAAAAAGGATGGGCTTAGAGATCCAGGTTAAATTGTTGTTTCCTCAGCCTTGGTGAAGCCAGTTACCCAGCAAGGCAATGCTGTTCTCATTGCTTGAGCACCCAATCTTGCTGTCTGCTGTCATTGTCTATCTCATTGCAGCCATCTCCTTCCAGAGCAGCAAAGTGAAGTGTTTCAGTACCAAAAAAGCAGCTAAAATGTTCCTCTAGGCAGAATATGGGGGACTATTGAATTTAAAGAATTATTGCCTGTTTTGCTGATGCCTGAAAGAAGACCAGTGAATTCACAGCTACAGACTTGCACCAAACCGCACAAAACTTGTTCTGCCACTTTCAAAAAAATCCTGACTTTCTCAGCGCCATTCTTCCAGATTTGCCTTGCTCCACTTCAATCTCTGACAGTTCCTTTTAGTTCTTTGCTGTTCCTCCTTTTTTTCCTCTCTCACCTTTCTCTGACTGCCTGTAATTTTAACTCTTGAACTGACCACTCAACCATATCCCACAGAATTTGACTGCACAGTAGTTTGCACCTCACCCCTTAAACAAAACCGCAAACACGACAATATGGCATTTTCTTCAGGGGAAAAAAATAGAAAAAAATTGGGTTTTTTTAGTTACCTTTGGAGAAAACTTAAATTGAACAGGCCCTTGCAGCTGGAGGAGATGTTCTCCAGCAAAGTCATGCACTCTTAGACCACACCAGGTCCCTGAACCAAGAGCTGGGAGCAGGATCTCTGGATTTGGAACCCATAGGAGCTGGCAATGCCTGGTTTACCCTACTGCCACTGAGCTGGAGAGCCTTGAGGACCATGAGAGCACAGGAATAGGTCTCTATTTTGGCAATCATTGGTTGCATTGGCTCCTTGAGGCTGCTGGTAGCTAAGGTGTAAGGAGAGAACAGCTCGTCACACGGCAGTACCAGAGCTGAGGAAGAAAAAACACTCCACAGAGGATTAAAGTCTCCTTTGACTGGTTTGTTGTTTTTTGGGTTTTTTTCCTGGAGAAAATTGCTCACAGGCACAGGAAAGCTGATGGCAGCAGACCCCGGGATGGCATCTGGGCCAATCCCTTGAACACCCCTCAGACCTCCATCAGGCCTTAATTCAGGGAAAAGAAACTTCTCCAGACTTACCTGACTGTGAGCCAATACAATGGAGGCCACAAGTAAAAACAAATAATGAATAGAAACGTTTAAAAAGCTGCTTTAAAGGACACCAGCTACTTTCAATAATTCAGTGAATAGCTGCAGTGGCAGTATCGCCGCATAAAGGCATGTTTTAATGTTAGTAATGGCCAGTGCAAGGAATTAATGCAGGTACTAAAGTAGCTTTATTTAGAGAGGTGAAACAGCCAATTCTAAAATGAGCACTGCTACACAGATTGTGAAAAGTCTGCTGTGAGAAGGAAGCACAAAATTGCATCCTGAAAATGAGAAGCACTCTGAAGGAGAAATTCACGGTAATGTAAACTGGAACTTTTCTCCAGTGAATCACTTAAAATGAAACTGCTCCCTTCTCCTTATTCTTCTCAAGCTGCTGACATGCATAAAAATGTGTGTTTGACCAGCAGCTTATTTGGAATATTTCTCTCCTTCCGTAACAAAAATGTGTTATTTCTCTAAACAATATGCCACTCAATACCAACAGAAGTCTCCTTAGCAGATAGGACATAGTTGCAAGGCTTCAACCTGTGCCAGGGCTAGGATCTAGGAAGAAAACCCTGGTAGACTCAAGTATTTACTTATTTAGCAATTCTTTCCAAGGTCACATTTTTAAGCTGTAGGGGAAACCATCCTGAAGAGTAAACTGAGTGACTGGGAAGTCGAAGCACAGAAGCTTGCTGTGACTGAGTTAGTAATGCTCTCTTTAAACAGTGGCCCCACTGAAGAATTGAACTTAAGTGCCTCAGCACAGTAAAGCCTATGTGTTGTCTTTGGGAAGCATTTTCAGCTTAATAGGGACGAAGTTTCCTTTATGCCTGATGCAGCAGCACATTTCGTTTCACAAATTTCCTTTTCCACCTATTTAAGCAATTAACTTGGAATGAATGAGATGCCAGATGAATATTACTGCCTTAAGAATCAATAGCTGGTTCTGAGGTGGCTCTGGAGAAAATAAGGGTCTATATTAGCCAGCTGTGCATCTTGACATCTTGCCAAAGCCACGGCACCTCAGCAGTTACCTCAGTAGCACTGTGCCCACGCCTCTGTGTGCCCCATTTCAGTAGCAACTTGTGCCCTCTTAATACCCTCCTGCTCTGGTTCCTGGGCAAGGAACAGCGACCTTTTGGGTAAAAGAGCAGAGCAGAGGCTTTGCAGGTTGGCCTAGGGACATGCAGAGTGCATCCCAGGCATGGGCAGGCAGCATGAGCAAAGACGGTGTTAATTACTCCCAGTGCCACCACAGAGTTTACAAGTCCTAGTAAAAACTTCTTACCTGGTAAAGCTGAGCCATGTGCAGTAAACAAGTCACTTTGCTGCTTCCCACAGCTGGTATGAAAAGGAAAGTGATGAAAATTCCATTATGGGTCCATTATGCTGTCCCCTCAGCTAACACAGGTGCATTTACAGGTGCCTAGTTCAGCTCTCTGTCCTCATGTGGATCAACTTCTGGTCCAATGAGGTGGCTCCTGAAGAAAAGAGAACAGTGGTCCCCTTTCAGGTGCCTTCATGGTGGGCAGAACTGAACAAGGAATAATGTTTTGATGCTGACAGCTCACTAAGCATGTCTAAAACACACTGATGAAAACTAGTGGAGAAAATGGTTGAAGCTGATAAAGCAGTTTTTTAAGCACAGAGCTGTAAACACTTCTGAACCACCCTTCACCTGGAGGATAATATCTTAAAAAAGAAATATTTTCCATTTGTAGGATATTCATTTCTGGAGATGCCTGACCTGGAAAGACAGGATCAGGTTAGACATGAGGCACATGGAGCAAGGGGCTTCTCTCCAAGGAGCTGCTCCCAACCAGGCAATAAGGGACAGACTGGAATGTGATGCTTACTCACCACCTGAATATTTGCCAGTGAATAGTTAAGGCTGTGAGAGGCTGTGACAGAACAATGAACCTCCCCATGCAATCTGTTGTGGTTATTTTCGGCACAGGTCAGCACTTTCAGGCTGAAGTTTGAAATGTGGGTTCTTACACTGTTCTTGCAAGACATTTGCTCCCCTGCCTCAGGAAGCAGGTACTTATCACTGTGGTTATGTGGTCTGCATGAGCAAAGCCTCATACTCACAGGGAAAGGGATCCTGTGCACTTCTGACAGTCCACCTTGGGCAATGGCAACATCCCCTTTCCAGGCTGAAGAATATCACCCTGTCCTTAAAAACCTTGGGCAAGGTGGTGGATGGGGTAAAGAGAGAGGGAAACATGCAGGGAGCCTTGGCTGTGATGACTGCCTGTGATGGCTCAGCTGCATTGTGCTCCAAAGCAGTCTGGGATGTACATCCCTGGGAAAAATCATGCAGATCCCTGTGCCTTTGGGGAAGAAAGTGGGGAAAGTACAACTAGAAATGCATCTGCAGCCCTGTTGAATGAGGACTAAGTTATGGTGAAATGGGTTTTTTGAGCCTAGGGCTTTTGGATATATAAACTTCCATGCAATAGTTCTTTAATCCAGAGCATGGCAATAAAAAGGGGAATTGTGCACATTTCATTTTAAGCATAAATCTATTTTTTCACTGGCTTCTTGTTTTGACCTTGTAGGTTTGGCCGTCTGTCAGAAAGCACCACATCCGATCCTACTAATTCCTTTCTTTAGGTCCTTCCTGTCAGAGAGCTGATGTGGTTTTGGTGAATTCCTGCACAAATTCACTTCATACAGTTTGACCCTCTGGTATTAACAATAAGCTTCCTCCTAACAAGGAAACCAACAGAGTTACAAACATATGCCTTCACTTACACACAGGTATGCTGACACCTAAAAGTCTGGATTTTGGTTCCTACATGAAAGCAATTCTGGCTCTTGGAGGTGTTGGGAGCACGGGCTCCTGTGACAAGGCTTGACTTCAGGCACAGAAGATTGAAAAATTGGCATAATAATGTCATCATAGAAAGTGACAGCCCTGAAACGGTGTGGAAATCACCTTAATGTCCTTGTTTCTTAAACTTCCTTCATGTGAAATTTTTCTTTTGGGACTGTCAGGAATACCCTTGGCCTGGACTGAATTATTTTCCTTTCTGAGGTTCAGACTTTTTATTTTGTTTGTTTGGTTATGTTTCTTTGTTTGTTTGCTTCTTTGTTTGGGCTTTTTGTTGTTGTTGTTGCAGTTTTTTGTTGGGTTTTTTTTTTGTTTTCTGCTGGAGGGAACTATTCCAGCACTAAAACAGAATAAAATGCGAGTGTGCCAGATTGGCATCAGTTTTGTTTTAACAAACACTTCAGTTACGCTTAATTTTACGGTTTTTGCTTTGTCACTGTGTTTTCTCAAATGCTACAGAGCTGCATTCATTTTAAATGAGCACTAAAGCAAAGTGAACCAACAAGGATTTACAGACGTGTTTATGACGGAAGCAATGTTGTAAAATCAGGACTGACACAGCACGGAGCAATATCTGGCTTATACTGGATGTGAAGATTCTCTCCCACTCCCTCAGCCTACAAATTATTGCTGCCACATCACTTCTGAACAAACTTACCTGATCAAATCAGTTGTTTAGAAGTTGAAACCTGCTAGTTCTTAGGTTGAAGTATCATTTTTATTAAAGTATAAAATATTTGCTAACCACTTTTTACATATCCATACTAAAAGTAGGTGGATGCATTGCTATTAAAGCCATGGGTTTAAGAACTAATCTGAGATGCACAAAACAGAAAACTATTAGAAAGGGAATGAAATGTCTGGCACTGTGAGGGGCAGGTGCCGTATCAGATCTCCTTTGTGAAGGAGATCCTTCTCCAGTCTGGTCCCTAATACTCAAGAATGCTGACTTTGCTCCCAGTGATGTTTGCAAATATGTGCACACATTTCTAGTGCATGATTAATGCTGTTTTTAAATTTTATTTCCTGAAAAACACTGCAAATTGGACCCTTTTTCTGGTAGAAATGTCAGGTGACACTGCTCTTTCTGCAAAGAAGATGGTTGTAAAGATTTTCAAAATCAGCTCTGATGCTGAAGAAGTATAATGCAGGAGAAATGTTTTAATTAATGATCAGACATTGAATTCTATTTTCTTATCACAGCAGTAATCCATACATGTTACATGATTCAAATTGTGAGGCAATGGCATTCAAAAAATATTTTAAAATTATGAATTAATTTTTGGCACTCCCAAATACTTTGTAAGTTTTTCTAAAATCTCAGAACCAGTACTGGAAACTGGAGATTTGTAATTGGCTTCCATCATCCCCCTCTTGTGAGAAAGGACTTCTGGATGCACCTTGTGTTTCTAAACACAAATAAAGCTCTGCTTCTGGTGCAGATTATTGCTTTAGAAAGGTTTTATCAAATAATAAAACATACAGTCCCTTTCTACCAGTTGTGTGAAACGAAAATTCTTTTGGAAATGTGTAGGTTGATTAACATCTGTGCTAATGTGAAGTAAATACGGAATTTTAG
Source organism: Hypocryptadius cinnamomeus (assembly GCA_013400635.1). Taxonomy (NCBI): domain Eukaryota; kingdom Metazoa; phylum Chordata; class Aves; order Passeriformes; family Zosteropidae; genus Hypocryptadius; species Hypocryptadius cinnamomeus. The sequence continues at coordinate 21,843 of VYZP01068430.1, read as the reverse complement.
CCAAGAATGTGAAAAGCAAGTGTTCACATATGTATTTCCAATCCTTTCTGAAACTTATTATCTCCTAGTGGCCATTATTTTACATCTCATGGCTCCTATTGCCTCATCCAACCCAACAGATCTGAATATCTTCACTCAACAGAGCCAACACCTTGTTGAAGAACCTAAATTTTCACATCAGAGCTGGTGCTCCTAAAACACTTAATAAAGCTCAGCTGCAATATAAATCCAGATTTTGGACAGATGGCTGTTTCACATTAAAGTTTATTTTCAAGGAGTTTGCTGTATACTTTCCATGGATACTCAAAAGAGTAATTTCTTGATATTATGGTGTTAGCCCATCAGTAATCTTCAGAGTTTCCATCTCACTTGCCAAACCCTATGAATCCATTTAGCCTCCTGCTGACCTATGTTTGTGAACATTGCAGGGTGAATTTCATCACATGGCTGGGATTTACTATCCCCTGAGATCCCGTTGGGAGACTTTGAGTTGTCCTATTTTAAAGCTACAAGGTTCACTGACACTGAGAATAAATTGGGATGAAAAACCTTGTGTCATGTCTTCACAGCTCCTGAGAAATGTGTCCCTTCCCAAGTCGCTTGATATCCAGATTTCTGGCCAAGGTGCTTTTGATAGATACTTTTTCCCCCCGCTTTATTTGAAAATGCTGGTTTGCCAGATTTGAAATTTTCAATGTAAGGCCCAGGTACACTTTTCTCTGTGTTGGGGATAAAGTTTCTGAATGAATGGCAAGACCAGTCCTTGCCTCCTGATCACACTGCAGCACTGCCAATGACAAAAAAGCAAAGACCTCACTTATAATGACAGAGAAGCAGCCCTTCAAAACACCTAATTCAGACCAAGCTGTGAAACCTAGAAAATATGTGTATCAAGTGACCATCAGGCTATCAATCCTTCCTGTTGAAGATACTGCTGAACACTCATTGAGTGAAGGCATACAAGTGATGGACTCAGAAAAAAAAAAAAACAGAAAAATTGGAAATTATTGTTTTCAGCCCCAAATACTGCTGACTCTTGCCCCAGTGCCAACCTTGGTCCACATTGCACTTGTCTGCACATCTCTTTCCATGGCATTGGAAAAAGAATGGATTAGATGCTGTGTTTATTTATTTATATGGTGATGTTGTCTTGTGGTACTCTCTGCAGGCACAAACAGCAGTGTGTGGGCCTGAGCAATCCTGGTGATTGACATCTCTGCATAGGTTTCTATTCAAACCTGCTGAGACCTTACCTGCATTTTAGAGGACTTGTCAGAAGCAGAGCTAAACATCAACATAAGATTCATCAGCAATACAAGTCCTTGCAGGCAGATGAGTAACTGAAGGAACTCAAGTAAAAGCAACAAAAATGTAAAGACAGACTGACAAGTCAAGAAAATAATTAGAAAACCTGCATTGGATGGGAGACAACTGGTGAAGGATGTGCTTGTTCCAGTTTCTTTGAGGCATGAAACACCAGCTAGCAAAAAAGACTATTTGCAGATAAAAGAATTGTGAGGATTCTTCCTTTCTGACAGCTCTGATCAAATGCACACTATCCATCAAAATACCATATATAGCGACCAAAGAAACAAACAAACTATGGGAGGGCGAAGCAATGGAATAAGAGAGGCTGCTAGAAGAAGGAAGGCATATTCCTGAAAGAGGTGAAGTTGTGCTCAACTGAGGAAAAAAGAAGAGAACTATTTTCTGTAGATTAACTATAAAGGGTTGTGAGACATTAGAAGAAGTTGCCCAGAGATGCTGTGGATGCCCCATCCCTGGAAGTGTTCCAGGTCAGGTTTGATGGGGCTTTAGAGAACTTGCTGTATTGGAAGGTGTCCCAAGGCAGAAGGGTGGAACTAAGTGATCTTTAAGGTCCTTTCCAAACCAAATTATTCTGTGATTCCATGATTCTATGAAATATGCACACTCAAAAAGAGAAATCTAAAAATTACTTTGGAACCACCTTTTAAAAAGGCATAAAGATTGAACAATAACAAATTACCCAGCTATGTTAAGAATGTGTTGCAGGGATTTTGCAGAGCAGTAGACAGTGAAGTTGTGAAAGTATCAATGAGAAAAAGCAACAGCGTAAAAGAGAAATGAGTTTTTATTTTCCATATTTATTCACCATGAGGCCTTAATGCATATTTTTTCTGCCTCAACTCCAAGGACAAAGAAGAAATATCAGGAGAAACAAATTGTCAGCCTCACATATTGTTCATTAAATGAGTTCTCAAGAAAGGCAAGTTGGGAATAATGTTGGAAATAATCTTCTGGCTGTAGAGTGTGAGCTCTCATTTAAACCTGCCTTTTAATAAAATTCTTCATGTGGAAACATGCAAGTTTGGGTACTGAACAAGTGGTAGCGCTTATAATAAGGAAAAAGAACATGATAGATGAGAAAATAACCTTTATTAATTTATGTGGGAATAATCCAAACAGCTTCTGTGACAGGAAGAGAAATCCACTGTGTTCTTTGAGGGATGCAGTGAGCACATGGACAAAAGAGAATTGGTTGACAAAGTCTAACTGGATTTCTTAAACACCATCAGCAAAGCCCCTCAGCAAAGCCTGTTAGAGAACCTGCTGTGAGATAGGTAAGACCTTAATGCACATACCTGGGTAAAAGAGGGGAAACAATAAGTAGGAAATAGTGTTCAGTTCCTGAGTGTTTGCTGGGGGCTTTCCAAGTGTCTGTTTGTGCTGGAGCTGTGCAACACACACATGTTTATGTACATAAATGACCTCCCTGTCTGGTGAAAGCACAGACCTTCCTCACCAGCCCAGACAGGACTGCCCAGGGTAAAAATGAAAGTTCACTATGAACTTTATGAAGACATGCAGAGGCAATAAATCAGCTTCACAATACTGATGAAAAAATGCCAGATGGAATTCAGCATTGATAAATCAGAGTAAGGCACCTAAGGAAAAAGTCCCCTCAATTAATGTGTGTAATGACATGCTCTTCAGATATGCTCTTAGCCATTACCTTTTAGGAAAGAGACCTTGGAAGGATGACAGACAGTTCTACAAAAAGCAACTTGATGTTCTGTAGCAGTCAGAAAAATCTCCTCTGTTCGAATTTAAGAGCTACTTGGAGAGGAAAACAGAAAAGAAAAAGTCCTTATACCACTTTGTCAATCTGTGGCATGAACACATCTCCAATAGTGTACACCAATCCAGACTCTCCACCTTAAAAACTATGTGGTAAAACTTCTACTGTAGTTGCAAGTGGATGCAGACAAACAAGACCTATAAATGGACATCTCTTATTGGAACAGTCAGTAGAATAAAAAAAATAAAACAAACATAAGATCAGGTACACAAACCCTCTCCAGGTGTAAAATAAAAAAGCAGCAAAGAAGTGGTCTCATCCAAAATCTAGTTTGGTATTTCTAGCTATAGAGCTAAGTCTAATAAAAATATTAATTACAACTATCTAAAAACTTGTATTGCCCAATACAGATGTAAAAAGGTATAAAGAAGCTTTCAGGGTATGGTATGGCACCCATACAAAGGTGGAGTAATTACCTCTGATATATGAAGTTGAGAGAAATGTAGAGAAAGCAATTAGCAAATGAAAGGTTGCTTATTTTCTAATACAAAATTCATGGAAGTCAACCATAAAACTAATAGGTGGCAGGTTTGAAACCAAGAGGAAGAGGCATTTCCTCATACAACACTGAGTTAAACTGTTGATCTCTTTACCACAGGATGCTGGGGAGGTTAAAAGTCTACAGAGCATCAAAAAGTGACCAGACCAAATAGATCACAGAGTGAAAACCAACCAAGTATTAACTGCAAGAGCAGCAGCCAGTGACTTAGGAAATCCATAAGCCACTAAACCCTAGAGCTCGAGGAATTTGCAGGGAGACACAATAATATTTTTATTTGGTCTTTGTATGCTTCCCTAGGCATCCAGTTTTAGCTATTAGCAGCACAGTGTGTAAGGAGGATCATTGTCCTGACCCAGTACTGCCTTCTGGATGTCCTCAGACACCTGAGCTCAGCAGAATGCATCAGGATCAGGCTCAGGGAAGAGCCCTAAGGCCAAAAGTGGAGCAGAAAGATGGTTTAGTTCTGGCCCTTTGGTGATAATGACAAGGAGAGGGGTGGAGAGGAGATGCCTGGTATGTTGTGCCCACCTTTATCCTGGTTGGAGCTCAGAAACAACAGCTGCTGTGAGCTGAGGTGAGAAGTTGGTTTGGGAAATGATGGTGGTCAGCTTGAAGAGCTTGAAGGGGTCAAGCAGTTTGGTTAGGAGTCGCAGTGCCATTGTGAGGGGTCGCAGTGCCATTGTGAGGGTGACAGTGCCACTGTGAGGGGTGGCAGTGCCATTGTGAGGGGTGACAGTGCCACTGTGAGGGGTGGCAGTGCCATTGTGGGGGGTGGCAGTGCCATTGTGAGGGGTGACAGTGCCACTGTGAGGGGTGGCAGTGCCATCATTAGGTAAGCCAGGTCAGACACTTGATGGCCCTCCCATGTCTGGGGCTCAGCCCATGGCACAGCTTAGGGATGGCCAAAGGGCTCCTCGTTGATGCCCTGGCTAACAAAACCTGTGGCTTTGAAGGCCAGCACACCAACTGTGCTGCCAGACCCCTCCCTTGGGAGGGATTTTATTCTTATTCAAGCACTGGTATAAAGCACAAGTGCTCTGGCTTTAGGAGGATTTGCTATTCTCATAATGATATATGTATTTTCAGAGAGCATTGTTCTTGAATGGGGTTCATTAGAATGAATCTGCAGGTAACTGCTCTGTTCAACTCTTTGACAAATAGCTCTAACTCAATGCTTAACTCCAAAGGGGCCAGGAAATTAAAATATAGCCCCATTCCTCAATAATTATTAATTTCCTGTCACTATTTTCCTTACTCCAAGAGTAAGGAAAGTTCTAAAAATCTTTAGAGGTTGATTAAAGAGTAATTTGTTAGTGGGATGGGGGGAGGGAGGTGAAGGAAAGGGACAGAAGATTATTTCTGAACACCAAAAATAGTTTCAAATTTCCACCAAGAAATGACAAATTGTTATATACACAGTCAGACAGGGAGATGTATATTTTGTTTTAAATTCCAATTTCAAAATGTACTGCATAAAGAGAAACCACAAATTGAAACTTCATGTGCTCATGCTGGCAACAGCACCAAACTTACGGTTTTCTTCTAAAAATAACACCCCCAAACCCTACCTAAACCTTCCTGAACCTCCTGTCCCCTCTTTAATAAGTAAGAACAAAGGGTGTTTTGATTTCTTGGTGACTTGTTTCCTTTCCTTTGAGTGGAGGACCAACTGCTCTCAACCTTACTCAGGTAATATTTCCATTGGTTTCAATGAGAGATTTGCCTGGCCGAGGTGTGCAGTATTTTTCCCAGTATTTACATGAAATTAAGGAAGGAGACAGGAATGAGGAACAGTCTTGGCAGGAGAATAAGAAGCAAATACCATTTTGTAAAGGGATGGAGAGTAGAGAAGGAAGATAATGATGTTAGGACCACCATATAAAACTTTACTCCTTTTCCATCTTTTTAATTTGTCCCTTTTAAACAGAAGGACCTTTGAATTTGAGTCAAATATCTAAAGAAGATGAATTTGGAGGACTCAGTGCTGGTTGCAGGAAACAAGCCACATCAAAATCCCCCAAATAAATCATCTCTAATTTAAGAAAACTGAACCACAGACTAAAGACAAACCAGTCCTTTCAGCTTTCAGAAGAGAAGTCAACATCAAAGGAGGAACCTGAACTAGAAGCCTAAAAATGCAAATCTGTTGGTCTTTTCACATTCAAATTCTCACGCTTCTTCCATTTCCTTTTGCAGAAAAAGAATGTGGTCAGACTTGGGGGAATGACTTCACAGCTTTTATTGAAGGGTAGTGTAATCCTCCCCTGGATAACCGGAGAATCATTATAAAGAGAAATAAGCAGTGATGATCTGTCCCAGTTTGAGTGCTGTGGTTTGGAAGTTCTGACCCATGAGATGTTAATTTCCCAGTCTAATTATATGAAAATGTATATATATGAACACTGATGAGGAAGAGAAATATCCTGCTGAAAGGTGAGTGATATTGAGTTCCCTCTGCTTTTATGAGGAGAAAAAGGCCCCTACCCTCTTAAGTGATATTGCACATAATAGTAAGAGTCCAATACATGAAAAAACCCCAGACATGCACTTTCATTTTATTTTACTGTTGGGGTGGGGCACAAATAAGTTAAATGCTGTGAGGTCCTCATGTGACTGTGGATTTGGACTCCATTGGGTCCATCCAATAAAAGCAGGGGCACTGAGGACACTCAGTGCTGGGTGTTAAGTGTCAAAATTTGGGTGGCGAAACTGTCACCATGTTTGACTGCGTGTAAGTCCTCTAAATTCAACTTCATTAGATATTTTACTCAAATTCAAAGGTCTTTCTGTTCAAGTGGCCAACCTGGATGGCTTGGGGTTCTTATAGACTCTAATCAAGATGGGACAGGAATTATACTATGTTATGCATAATTAACAGTAATTTCTCTGAACTTCCTGTTATTGTTCTCAAACAGCATCAGAGAAACCTTAATTACTTGCAACAACAACACTAAGGAAAACCCCCGAAACCACTGGAACAACACCATGTAGAATAATGTGAATTAATTGTTAAATTTAGTACCTCCATGAGAAATGCTCTATTGATAGCTCAGAATTGCTCTGCCTGGAAACCATCTGAGCACTGCCTTATTTGTAGACATCTGTCACCACAGTTATTATCTAACAACAAGCATAACCTGAAAATAATAATTTTGTTTAGGGCAGGAACAATAACTAATTGACTGACATGTGATTGCATCAATATCATTATCTCCTGTTGACTTTTTGATAATATGTTGATGAACAGTTTGTATTTTCCAGGGTGGAAAACCCTACTTGTTTCCTAGCAGGAATGTTGCACCAAGAAGTTTTCTTTAATAGCTACCTAATTTTGTAAATTTAATATAATTCCCTCTAAGAGCTGATGATATTTCAGTATTATGTGTTGTTTTTCAGGTTATTTTTGTTGATTATTGTTGTTGTTGTTTTCAGACTTCTGTCTTCTGCAGAATGCAGACTGGTTTTGGTGTCATAGTAGAATAACAACTTGATACCCACAACTCAGTTCACAGTCTGTCCAGCCTAACTTTGAAGTTCTAGGCTGTTAAAGGTATTTAAACACATAAAAGGTGTAAATGGGTGATTCTTGGATATCTAATTTATGCTGAAACTAATGGGAATTAGGCATCTTTCATGGACTTACCAAAAATCATATAGGACTGTAGTTGCAACAGAAGCTACAAAATAACTCTAAAATTCTGTCCTTTTCTGATGTGAGGCAGGCTTTACAGAAAGAGTCATTTTTATAACGTAAGTTTTTCCCAAATGTTCATTTTTGTGAGAGCCCTAGTGCTCCCATCCTAGCTGAAAAACCTCCTCTTCCAAAGTGTGTTGATGCCTCACACATTGCTCTTCTGTGTTTGAGCTTTATGGTCAAATACCACTCAAACACTTCATGGACCTTAGAACCTTTCCTACAGCATCAGGAGTTTCACATAGCCTGGTGCATAATCCTCAGACTTCTTTTTGCCCTACTAGCCCAATTTTCAGAAAAAGCCACATTGCTCCTGAATATCACATCTATTTAAGGTCATAAAAATACCATCCAAGCACTTCTGAAAAAAATATTTTTGGGAGCATGAGGGTGTGTGTGAGTATTTTCAAAGTTGCAATTTGACTAACCTAGCCTCTGCTTAGATCATCAAACAGGCATGTGTTTGGGACACAGAGGCACTACAGTCCTGGCATATTCAGCCCAGAATCCTCATGGTTATGTGAATAATTATCCCTTCATACCACCGTAGAAATCTTGGACAGAAATAGCAATCACAGCAAGAGTGCTAAGAAATAATTTGTACCATACATCTGTTAATGTCCCTTAGCCCAGCTGGAACCTACATGCTTTCCTCCCTATCTTGGGTTCTCAAATTGTGTTGATGTGTATTTAAGCTGCGGGAACATTCAAGGCAATCAGGCAGGGGGAGACAAGAACTTCCCTAGTATTTTGATTCCAAACTGTGATCTCTCTTATCAGGATGGGTGAGGAAGAAAAGTGTCAGGTATCACTTGGTCTCCTGTTCTCAGCTTGTCTGGCTAACTCCAGGAGGAGCCTCTGGGGCCAAAGGCACCACAAATGTGAAAGACCTAAAAGAGCACCCAGGGCAGCGTTCTCCAACAGGTGTCCCATGGCAGCACCTCACTGGGATTACACTGATGATACCCCAGCTGGATAGGACTGACACTGATATTTTGAACAGCGTCAGCTGAAGGAAGACTTTCATGTTTTGCTTCATCTTGGTTTCGAGAAGGACAAGAGAAGTCCCTAAGGAGTGTCATTTCAGGACATTAATTGTAAAGATGCAAGAAGGGGAGAGTAGGACAAAGCACCTCATATCTGGCCCTGATTTTATCAGAAAGTTGAACTAGAGATTGCCTGACATCCCTTCTAACCTGCAACAATTATCTTGTAACATGAGGAAGCCTGATCTTTCAAGCCCATTTTGCTATTAAAGAGACAGTTTTCTTTTTTGCACAGCATTTTGTTTAGCCTCTCGCTTGATGTAGGATCACATCGTATTTATGTTTAACATGCTTTCTCTCATCCACTCTTCCCCCTCCTCTCTTTTACTCTAATGCCACAAACTCTTCCTACCCCATATATTTTTTATTTTACACAAGAATTATGCAATTCATCTGGGATTTGCTTTGGACTGCTTCCAAATACACCCACACAACTGCTCTAAGAGTGATGAAGTTTATCCGAAGATGGACTTGGCAAGCTTGTGTTTCAAAGGGTTACTGATCCAAAATGCTTCAGGAAGAGACTTCAAGACACACAAGGAACCCCACAAAGCAGTAAGATAAAAGATTGTGAACAGTTTCTGTATTTAAATGTTTACAAGAATTGAAGCTGGTAGCTAAGACATTTTGTCTGAAATTGGCTACTTCTCCACCAGTGAACCAGTATCAGTCAATTTGATGACAACTAACTGGGTGCTCACAGCCTGTGACTGTTCAGGGTTTCATGATGTTGAAGACCTGCCAGTTTTTTTCTTCAGAATAACACAGGAGTGTGGCTCAACTGATGGTCAGAGGAATCTTTAACACCCTGTTGACTAATTTTGCTCCGTCTGCAGATGCATGAAACAACCTTGGGAAGCCCTGCTGTCCACTGACAAGGCTATAATCTAGAGACCTGGTTTTGATCTTGTCTTCCCCCTTAGACTGCTCCACAGCCTTGAGTTGCCTTTCTCCTCCAGGCCTTACAACACAGCCTCCTAGAAAATGAGGGTCCACAGTACAGCCCTCCATTGTTGAAGCACTCAAAGAGCTACTGATGAGAACTGCAGTGTAATGACTGGGATTCTGTTTCTGCTAGTGCACTAATTCCAGAGCCCACACCCAAATTTATGAAATTACCTTTTAAATGATGAGACAAAATTACTCTTTTTATTCTCTGTCTCTCTTTTTTTTTTTCCCCAGGATGTTCCTGTATTTGCGTCCCCTGGGTGGCAACAGTGGAAAATGTTGGCAAGGAGAGCAGACAGTAGACAAGGTCCTATTGGCACAAATCTAAGGGCTTTGCCTGTGTCAGTGATGTAAGGACACCAGTCTCCTTCAAGAGGTGTGGTTTATCAGTGGAGCTTTTGCAGTGCCTCGGACGTCAGGCTAATGGTCTCACATACAGATTCTGTAAGATGCCTTTCATTCATCCTGCCAAACAGGAGCTGTGCTTGTGATGCTTTCCCAGACTGAAGGGCATTGCTCCATGAATGCAAGCAATGTTAAAGCCTGAATAATGCACACAGTCTTCCATTTGCAAATCGCCTCCACCTCTCCCTTTGCCCTCCCCACCATGTGGTTTAGCTTTTGGCTCTGCAATAGATACTCTGAATCAATGTTAGCTTTCTGAGAGACTAACACTGAACACTGAAGGTCTGAGTCAAATCCAGCTGTGTTACAAGTCCATTGTTGGACTGTTGGTAGCTTTGGGTTATTTTTCCCTGGAGTTTTATCACAGATGAACTGGACCTTTTGGCAGCACAGACAAGCACCTCTATTTTGTCATTCGGTGCCCCAAAGACATCCATGTACTAATCATCCATGTGCTAATCATCCATGTGCTAATCAATCCCATCAGGAAGTCAAAATCTTTTTAAGAGAAGAGCATATTGTTAATTGTAAATGTTTGCCTCACCATTTATGCACAAAAGAGAAAGCTTAGAAGCAGAAAGATGAAGCACATAAAAAATAGCTGGATCATGAAGCTTACAGAGGTGGTTGCAATGTAATGACAACTTGTGGAAACTGTGAAGCACTGTCCTGATCTGAGGTGTATTTCAGTTTTCAGCTCAGTAAAATCCCAGCTTCTGCAGAAGCAAAAACTTGTTCTTTTTACCAGGCTGTAATAAAATATTTGTGGTGGTTTTTATGGTGTGAGCCACCATTCACTTAATACTATCTGAAGGTCATTTGTCCCAGGACAGACCACAGAGCATCTCCACACTAAGCTCCCAGAGCTCAAGACTGGTGCCAGGCTGTCTGCAAAGACCCCCAGAGGCCATGTTTGTTTGCTCTGAATGGCCTGATGGCATGGCATGGGCTGGAAACCACCTTACACCATGCCCTGCTCACCCAGACCAAGGGAGCACTCTGGAGCCCCAGCATTGTGAAAGGAGAAATTCTGCTGTCAGGGTGGCTGTGTCATACCTGGTTCCACTGAGCCAGAGTCTGTGTGCTCACATCTGGAAACAGCAACCTCCAGAAAAAATCCACTAACCCTGAGGAGTCAGCCTGAATTGGTGTGTCCACTGGGCAGTACTGGGGAGTTTCAACTGATGTAATTCTAAGGAAGGACAGGTATTTGCTCTGGCAGCAGAGCTGCTGAAGGCCACAAGAATCTTAAAACCTTCTGTTGTTATCAGGACTGTCTCTCTGGTTATCTGAGGCCCGTGGCCTTCCATCAAGAAAAGTGAAGAGGATTTCCCTAGTTCAATCTTACCTGTCACTGACATATGCATGATGTAGCTGCCTTCACCCTAAGCAATGACTGGACTCATTTTTCCTCTTCTGGTCCTAGAGAGAGACCAGAAATGTTCCTCCAAGAGATGGCAGGTGAAGTCAGTTGAGCCACTTAAGGGAAAATAAAGACTTATGGCTTAATATCTTACCATGTCCAGGATTTTCTTACATATGATAGGGCTGTATGATGCAATATAATCCTGCCCACATCTCTGGTGATTGTTATTTTTCATAAAACCTAAGATGAGAGCATGGTTTCCTCAATACTGCACTTCCAGTTGAAGAAATCAATTCAAATCCATTATACTAGTCAGAAAATGCAATCTGCTGTGAAACTCACTTTGTTTTCCCTTTAAATGCTTCTATTGATAATGTGACCAGAGATCTGTCCTTGGGCATTTCAAATTTTCCTCCATTTCCTCATTGTACAATTCAAGATTTCTCTAGATCACCTTCATGACTAACCAAATTCAAGAATTCCCTCAAGCATCCTAATCCCTCTTCAATCCATATACATGCTCCTCTGTCTTGTTTTCATATATTTCCATGGGATTTTGGAAGCTTCTTTTAAACCTTTCTTCTTACCCAGTCCCTTTACCCTTTGCTCTATCCCTCCATCACCCAGTATATCAACTTCAGCAGAACCAGGGCAAAACTGAGGTGGAAGGAAAAGGAAATGCTTTCGGTTGGTGTAAATGACAGTCATAAGATAGGACATTGGCCTAGGGGCAACTGGGATGTGTTTATTCCATGAAGTGCCATGAAGAAATACCTGAGCTAGCTGGGAACATGCTAGTTCAGGTTACAGAAGTGCAGTGTACACACATTAGCAGAAATACTGGAATTACTTGGGTGTGGCTTTTGGGGATTATCCTGTTCCACCCAAATAGAGAAGTACTGTGAAGCTTACGTAGCCAAAAAGAAGTGATAATTTCCTTAAACTTTTTAAGTCCAAAAGATTTTTGAAAGTTTTTGGTTTTTTTCTTCCATTTTTTCATTGAAGTGATTCATTATGAATGGTACGTTTTGTACAGATGGAACTTGTAGAGCAGCTGTGAAGATGCCACTGCTATTGCTGCCCTCCCTAGAGACTCCAAAGGTAGTGATGGTAGAGTTAGAGCAGAAGAAATAACAGTGGATGGGCTGAGCTGAATATTTCTGCTCGCCTGGTCACCAAGAAAAGTGGCTGGAGTAATTGAAGGGAGGGGAATCAGGGAAAATAATCTGCTGGTTCAAGTAGGCTTCAAGAATCAGGAGACCTCATTGCAGGGCCTTACCATTGTGAGTGACTGTGGTCTCACTCTCCTTCTGCATCAGCACAGCTCCTCCCAATCTACATTCCTATAAAGCAGATGAAGATCACAAACTCAAGCTCTTTGTGCACATCCACCTGGATCTCTCTGAGAGGTACTTATGTAGCCCCACCACCTTAGCTTTCTTCATGCTTTGCTCGCTGCCCCAGAAGGCAAATTTGAAGAAATTTCCACATTTATTTTGGAAACGGTAAAAGTGGGAGACTTTGTGGTTTGTCCAAGGAAGTCTGTGGAAGAAATTGAACTAAGGTCTCCCAAATGTCAGTTTAGCAATTTAATCTTTGTATGGTCCTCATTCTCTACTTCAGTTTCCCCTGAACAGAGGAAATTGCCTCCATAGGTGATCCAACATAATCGCTGCAGGCTTAGCTACAATAAATTCATAAAGCAATCAGTGAAATAAGCGCCTTTATTCTCAGATAACACATTGGTCTAGGATGCTGCTCAGGAAGCACTGTAGAGCACAAGCTGCTTAGTTAGTGATTTCCTCCAGCAGCTGAGATATCCTCACTGCCTGCATGAGAGCTTGGTGTTGGCCTGCTGGAATGGAGGTCCTGCATTTTCCTCTTCAAAACAGAAAGAAACAAGTGATACAACTGGATTGGACTGAGATGGGGAATCTGCCTAAACAGGATGAGGCAAATTTGGGTGACTAGCCAAGGTCACAAGGGCTGATGCAGAGCAAAACTGCCTGTCAGTTGTGTGGGCAGAGCTGGTACCCTGTGTGGAGATGCAGAGCATCCACATGTGGCAGATCTTAACCTCCCTTCCACAGCAGCTGGCACTTCACTAACAGCACCAATGTTAAAACTTCCTTAACCCCCAGAAAGAATATAAACATGGCTTTCAATGCAGATTAAATACACACGTACTTTTGAAACATTGTCGGTCATTACAAATTCATGGCTGCTGTCCAGTGAATGGAGGAAAACATTTCCCCTCCTAGGTTTAACAACAGAACCAAGAAAAAACCCCAACAAGTCAATGACTTATACTGTACACTAAAACAGCTTAAAACACAAACATTTCCAGAGTACAATATTTCAAGTAGTCTTGTAACTGGAGGAGCTATTTTTTAACTGGATTCCTACTTTTTACTCCTAACAGCCTTGTCTTATTTGCAGAGGCTCTGCTAGCTGTCAGACATCCTGACTCCACTTAATAAACTCACTTAGAGCAGAACTTTCTTAAGTCACAGTGTAAGTACATAAATTAGTTGTTTCAGCCTTAGACCAACACACTTCTCTTTCTTCCATCTCTCCTGAGCACTGAGCTATGATGAAGAAACTCAAGTCTCAAAAGAACCAACAGTTCATTAAAAAATGCTGCCATAACCCAACATGACTAAAATACTGCAGCTCCTGTTGGCTTTGGTTGGAGCTGCAGGGATGCTGACTTGTGGGTACAACTAGGTGAAGTTTGGGTCCTTATGTCAGGGACCCTAAGTTTAAATTCCACTTTTGAAATGCTTTATGTGCAGCGATCTCAGAGAAGGAACTTCTCTCAGAGAAGAGGTGGCACCAGGTCGTAGGCAGGTTTTTTATTAAATGAAGTTCAATGCACCAGGAAGCTGAAAGACACTCTGGTGTGTCACCAGATAAGCAGGAGCAGGGCATATTTCATTAGTGGGTGGATCTTAGTCTGGTTCCTTGTGAAAATGAAGCTCAAACAAACCACACAGTCATGTCTCCGTCTCTGTCTGACCCTCCCTCATAGCACCTCCATCCACTGGTCAAATTTATTCACATTGACAGAGAGAAACACATTGCAAAAGTAAATAAAACTGAAGGATATGGGCTGCCAAGTGAGAGAGGCATGCCAGAAGTCCTGCTGTCTGAGAGGAATGCCACTTAACCTTTCAGTGTGTCCAAAAGGGGATGGGTTTTTGGCAATGTAGGCTCACACCTTCACAGAAAAAGAAAATAAAAATGATGCAAAGCTCCAAGGCACTGGAGTTTCTTTATTCCGGTGCTTGTAACCAATATCTGTTGCTGTTGATGCATGAAAGCCATCCATGACAAGCCTGGAGGGACTCCTAGGGTTGCCCAAACCCTAGCTCAGCTAGCCCCTCTCCTGAGAGGGGATGTGCAGCATGGGATCAGTTTACTCAATTGTCCCTTTGCTGAGAGGGATGAAGTGACTTTCCTTGTCACCATGCGGGTTCCCATCTGGAGACAGGGCTGGTCTGCCCTCTCAGGGCAGAGGCACAAGGGCCACCCATTCCCAAGTATGGCCCTTTTGGTTTGAGAAGAGGGGTAAAACCACCTTGCACTCGTGGGAGCTGGGAACAGCACCTGTTCCTGGTCTCTGCTCCTTTGCCCTGCCTGGCTGCCCCTTGGGCAAGCACAGAGCCATGCCAGGCTGGTGACGGGCAGTAGCTGGCAAAGCTCAGTGTTGCAAACACTGTGCTTCTCCTGCCAGCTGCTACGTGTTGTACCTGGTGGCAGCTGCTATTTTTATATTGAAACTCATTTCTTGCTAATAATCTCTGTGTTGCATCTTGAGAACCAGATCTAGCCCTCTGGTAATTTGATCTTAATTAAACAATCTAGCTGCCAGTCCAGTCCCTTTCTGGTGAGCTGTGTATTGCAATGTTTGGTGTTAGTCAAAAACAACAGGCATTTATCAGGCCTGTTGTTGTAAATATAGCTCAATTTCCAAGAGATGCTGATAGTAAAGTTTGCCTTGCCCTGCCCTACCTCTCCCCTAAGCTTAGTCATAATAACACACAGGGTTAACCCAACTCCATTGCATGGTGTAATGCTCAGCAAGATCTGGCAGATAAGAGATCTCACTAATCTTACAAATCTCATCTTTCACTCTGAAACAGTTGGCTGGGATACTTTTTTTTTTTTTTTTTAATGTGTTTAAGTTATTGTTTAATACAATCTTCTAAGTTACATAATGGTTTCTCTCTTCGCTTGGTGTCATCTGAGCCATGCACAGGAATGCACACACAGCCTCTGACATCTTTGGAAGTCCTCCAGGGCCACTGCTCCCTGTGCACTGGGCAGTTTAGACAGAGCAGGTGCTACACGTTCTTACACACATGTGCTTTCCAAGAGCCACCTACACCTGTCTTGCACCACGTGCCACAACGTTTTCAAGAGTTTTGAGCAGGTTGTGCCAAATTACGATGAGATTACCAGCAGACAGAGCTATATTTTTCTCCCTCATGAAAGAACTGGAGTTGCCAAACATAATTGGTTATGCTCTCAGATGAAAAAGCCACATTCACTGCAGGAATCAAGCTTTGAGCCGTGGGGAGCCCAGGGGTTGTGGTCCACTCCAAAATGCAGCTTTTTGACTCAAGGCGAAATCTTTGGCTTGTGGAAAAAGTATGCCATTGCAGGCAAGAGGGAGCAGATGGGAGGCAGATGCTTCCTCCATTGGGATGGTTCAGCCTGAAAAAGGGCTGGCTGTAGTGGTGGCTTGAAGCCCTCTGATGCTTTGTTTCTCACCACAGGCTAGACATTTCCCCCAAATCCTAGGTGGGTCATTGCTAAGCCCTTGCTGGGCTCCAGGCAGATGATCCCCAGGTGGCAGATGCAGATCTGTCATGGCAGAGCCTGCCCACAGGCCACAGATCACCAGCACTTGCTCTGTTTCCACCAATCCACCTCTGAATGGGAACTCCAGCAGCAGGTTCCAGCAGCCTCTTTCCAAAAACATAACAACCTCACCTCACAAATAATTTTCCAGAGATAGAGATACAAATTTTGTAGAGGGTCATGAGTGGACTCAGGTCTATCTCAACTATTTTGTTTTCCCCTTTTTTGCCTCTATTTGTTTTTCATTCTTTGCTGCAGTATTTCACTACTTTTTTTTTCTCACTGGATGTTTTTGCTCTTCCCTTGCCTGCCTGTCTCTGACAGCCTCTCCTAACCCAGTGACATTTGTGTCCAAATGTTCAAACCTACCCTGCTCAAGAGGGCTCAGAAGCAGGGTAAACAAGTTTGCCTTGGTGTTTAGCATGCAGCTCAATTGTACATTTACAGTAGATATTCTGATTTAATTTGCTTTTAAACAGCCTCTTCAAACAGCTCAGAGCTCTGGACATTGTTCTTTTAGGTGCATTACAAAACCATAATTAATTAGCTGGGCTCCCCTGTGGATTTTCTCAGATTTTACCCAATCTTCCCGCCAATTTTAATGACCTTCCCAGTTAGGGGCTTTACATCTGTAAATGCGGAGTGCCATTCAGCACTTGGTAAACAAGGGGTATCTGAGCAAAATAGCCAGAGCTTGAAATCAAAGATTTTACTTGTTTGTAGTACAGGAGACACTGGCAGTCTGGGTGGCTCTTAGCACCTGCCGTGCTGTTGGATGACTGAATTTTGGCTCTCTGTCCCATATTAAAAGAACTCAAGACTGATCTGTGTTACCCTTCCATAAAGTTGGGATTGTGGGGAAAGCAGTACTGCAGAACCCTGCTATCCCACCCACTCTTCTTTGCCTTTTGAAAGCAAGAAACAGCACTTTGTTCATTGTCTGTGCAAAACTTGCTGAGAGCTCTGCAAAGAGAAAGTCAGCCAAGCAACTTTCAGCTGCTCCCTCTTCCTGCTGGCTCCAGGCCAACATTTGCTAGCAGGTGTCGTGTACCAGCAGATAAGAAAGAGGAGAAAGGAAAGAAAGAAAGAAAGAAAGAAAAAAAATGAGCAACAGGAAAATATTTGATGGTCTATCACGTGGGCATGGACCATCTACCACGTGATTCTGTGTCTCCCCAGATTTTAGCACACGTGGTGCAAAGGCAACACGGACCTTCACACCATCTCCAGCAGGCTGCTGCTGCAAGGCAGGGGCTGCTATCCACATAAAGGAAGGCATCTCCATCTGGAAAGCGGCAGCCAGCTTGTGGCTGTGCAGGAGGGATGAAAATACTGCTTTTGTGCTGATCAAAGTTGGATTTTAGGTGAGTTTTCCTCAGTCAGAAGGGTGGCCCAGTGAGTTGTGTGCATGGCTGGAACAAAGCATGTCAGGAGCCAACTGGACTTTTTTGATGGATGTAGTATGTGAGCATAGGTCTGGCACAGTGCTTGGACCAAAGTTTGACACGAGCTGCACAAGAAATAACTAACTAAAAAATCAGGAAAGCAGGGCTAGAGGGGGCTGGCTTCACAGGAGTACATAACCACTTAATGGGAATAGAAACAGAAGAGATTATTTTCACAGTGATGTCAAAGTTATGAGCCACAACATGGCAAGCAGGTTTTCAGCACATTCTGAAAACATACACATCTTCAGAAAGTACGGAACTGCAATAAGTTCCCTGTCTGAAGAACAGAGGGTGCACAACCAAAAGAATGTTTTATACTACTAACTGGAGAAGCTGGAGTCTGAAATAAAATTACCTCTCTGAGGTGTACAACCTATTCTCTCCAACATGAATTATGACTGCTCAAGAATAAAGTGAACCAACATCTGGTTTTGAATGTTCCAGTTTTGAATGTTCCAGTTTTAGATGAATGTACATTTCCTGCATGCTCAGGGTCTTTAGTTGTACCTACATCAGAGCAGTGAGGACCGTAGTGATGCAACCAGCCAAACCTCCTGGTCTGCTTTTCTGTGGCAGCTCAGCAGCCCTTGTGAACCTTCAAGAGGGCTGAATGCTGAGTAAGACATAACCAGGCACTGCCAGAGGTAAGCTCACTAATAAAACAAAACAGTGTTCTGTCTGTGCCCTGGCTTTCCATCTGTAAAAGAAGGATGATGGTATCACCCTTATCTTGCAGGGTAGTTGTGAAGATAGATGTATTAAAGGTGATTTAAAAGGTGCTCAGAGACTGGTGGGTAGATGACCAATGTAATTGCCTCAAAGAGTGGGATTTTCTGGCTGTACTTTTAAACTTTCAGAGCAGGACAACAGCTTGTACAAACGTCTCCCTCAGCGCTGTCCAATGGGAGCAGCTTTTGACCCCTTTGTTCCTCCTGGAGCTGATATTAGGTTCATTGTTTGAGTTTGCAGAGGCTGAAGAACCTTCTGGGAGGTGTTCTGAACTCCAGGAAATTGGGCAGAATGGCAGCAAAGGATAGTGGATAATTTTCCCCACTTCTGTTCTCTGTATCCAAGGTGCATTGTTTTTTCTAAGTGATCTGAATTATTGGGTTTGAATAATTAAGATACAATCAAAGATTAATATCAGGCTGGTTTTAGGCAGTAATTTTCTTAATCAGTTGATATGATGATTAAAATCTCATGGGCTGCCAGATAGCTGTGTGATGTCAGTCCAGTCACGGTCTACAGCTAATGAACAGCAATAAAGACAATTTTAAGCAGCCAGAGTACCAGGGGTCTCTCCCATGGGATTATCTTGCTAATGGTGACAACCTGAGTGGTGACCCTTTACAGCAAGATGAGTGGTTATATTTCCCTCAATCATGTTTCTTACTTTACCTTAGGACTGAGAAGGAGAAAAACCTGATGACAACTGGAAACCTTGGTTGGGTCAGCATTTCAGGAACAGGTAGGAGCTGTCTGGTGAGGAGCACAATTAGCTACTGGGCCAGTCCAGTCCATGGTGCTGCAGCAATGCTAATCAAGGGCCAGCTCCCACCT
>VYZP01068429.1:74245-147896 GCA_013400635.1 Hypocryptadius cinnamomeus | reverse complement strand
GCTGTGTGACACCTGCCCCAAACCTCACCTGCTGACGCCAGGACAGGAGTGTGGTGTGAGGGAGGGCAGCTGGGGTGGTTGGGGCAAGGGGGAGGTTGAGCTCTTTGCAGTCACAACATTCTTTAGGAGCATCTTAGTTGGAAATAAAATCTGGGGTTCACCAAACACCATCAGCTTGTTGTAAAAATGACACTGTCAGTTCCAGGAGTTTGTAGAAAATAACAAATATTTTTAACAAGAGGCAAATGATTTGCTGACACTCAGATCCCTTGTGTGACGAACTGGAGCTCCTGGCTTCAGCCATGGTGGAATCCTTTCCTGCAGCAGCCAGGACCTGACATGGAATGGATTCAAACTGACTGAAAGGATGCCTTGCTGCTTTTTATTCAATAACTGCCTATGCAAACAATGTTATCCTTGAGGAAAATTATTCAAGAAACACCTCCACAATAATTCCTTCCCTCCTCTGCCCTCAGCTCTGCAGCTCACATCAGCTCACCTCTCTTTTTGCTTGTGTTGGGTTTTTTTCTGCTCTATTATTGGTTTTGAGTTTATGGATCACTCACAAGCAGTTCCCTCCAGCCACTGATCTTTTGGCTCATAACTGTGCAGGTTGAAGTGCAAAGGACATAATCTGTTCTGGTTTTGCTGCTAAGAGCCCACTGAAACTCGGGGGTATTTTGCCTTCTTAACCAGTAGGAAATTGGATATATAATAGAAAACTTTATAATACAACTCTAATTAAAGAACAACAAAATGAAAGCCCCAAATTGTTTCATTTCAGCATTGTATATAAATAATAGTTATGGCTTCATGGAATTGCCTTTGTGTGTTAGAATTCAGCCAGTGTGGAAGCCACTCTTTGCCTTGGTGCTGCAGAAGCTGCTCCTGTCCTCCTGCAGTGGATGGTGGTGGGTGTTCCTTCTCCTACTCTGCAAGAGGCAGGAATTCATGCCTTGGTATCAGCTGCTGTAACTACTTGAAAAATGAATTTCTAGGGGGAAAAAACCTCGAAGGAATATTGGGAAAAATCCCTCCTTTGAGGTGCCAAGTTGTTTTGGACACAAAATTCATCACCACGCTGAGCCACTGCAAACTGAGAGTGGGTGTGATGGTAAATAGTAACAGCAACAAAAGCTGCAAAAAATGCCTCATTAGCCAAAATAATGAACTGGCCTCCCAGCAAAGAGGCAGCTGAGCATCTTCAGCCTTTTCTGAGGATGTCCAAAACCTTCCTCAGGCTGCAGCTGACTTTGGAACTAAAACTCAAAACCAGGACTTTCAGACCAGGCGACAGAGATGTCCCTTTGTCCCTTCCATCTATCATTCAGAGTCAGGTGCTCTCTGGGCCACATTCTGGAACCTTTCTCTGTGTTTTCTTTCCACCTTGGAGAACTTAACATGAAGTTATTTCCATGGTATGGAAATTTTGAACATAGCCTTAAAAACTCTGAAATTCTACAATTTACTCCTTTATGACAAATTTCATATTTTGAGAGTTCTTTCCATGGAATTCCATTACTTTTCTAGAGTGTTCTAATGGTTTTAATCCTGTTAAATTCCAAAATGTCTTTGATAAAGAGTTATGCAATGGAGTATTATTTTTCCTCCAGCTGCCAATTTCTCTCTTCAGTTGATTTTCAGACTGGGATGAAACTGTAGCTCTGAACTCCTACAAAGAGCCAGGTTAAGATTTGTCTGTGGGTGCTTAATGCAGTTCGACATCTTGGAGAAGGAGGAATGAGAAGTGGTCATTATCCATTATCTGCTTGGAACCTTTCAGAGAAAGAAACAGCTTCTGCCAAACACAAAAAGATGTTTGAGCTGAAGCCAGACAAGGAGGAAACAAGATCACCTTCTAGCACTGTGAGATTGCTTTCCTGATGATGTTGTTTCAAGGAAAACTGGAATATGTATGGCTGAAGAAGTGCAGGTGGTGCCATGGGTTTTACACGGATTAGCAGAGTTGTTCTGGACAATGATTCACTGTCCCTTCTCTTGGCAGAAAATAAATTTTCCAGTCTTGGAAAGAAACATGTATATATATATGTATATGTATTTTAGTAAATGTTTCTCTACATGGAAAAAGAGCAAATTTGAGTAAAAATAGTATCCACTGGTGGAAAAGTTAACAGTGAGAATGAACACTTTTGACAAAAAGCTGTATTGGCACTCCACAATTCGGGTCAGGAGTGATGGATGATGTGGTGCCACTCCCAGGGTAGTCCTGGCTTGGTGCTGTCTGCAGGGAAAGGTCCCAGCTCCAAGGGCATGGGTGTGGGTTTAGACCCAGTTTTTGCAGGTGTATTAACTGGACCTGGTTTATTTTAGCTCCTCTGTGGAAATATTCCAGAAATAGCTAAGAAAATGTCCTTTTTGGAGAACGAAAAACCAGCTTTTATTGTGGTTCTCACCCTAGAGAAGCAGGTTTCTGAGGCTGCCATGAATCCAATCACAAAGACACAGAGAGGAATTAAGAAACCAAATAATTTGGAATTATATTTGTGATTATTATCCATATAATAATATTATCCTTACTGATGTCATGATTTTGACATACCCTGTCTTGAGGTCAATCAGCACTAAACCAAAGACTGATTTCCATTTAGGAAGCCCAAAAATTGATTCCATTCAATGCTTTGAAGCTCCCGAGTTTTGTCAATTCTTAATGACAGTGACATTTCAGTCTCCCACTTCTTCAGGACTGCACTTTTCCCATCTTACATCTGCCTGGGCCTGTTTAATTTTGGGAAAAATTCTCATCTAAGAAAGGGAGGAAGCATTCATCCAGTTACTGAGTTTGAATTTCTTTCATATTATTTCTTCCCTGTAACACAGTTACATGTGAGGATCTCAGAGGTTTGGAATGTCAGAATAAGCCTGGGGGAAAACTGGTGGGAAGAGAACAGGTCACTCAACAATTTATTACATGGACATCAGTGTGACGTGCAAAATTTATGCTACTTATTACAGACTCTGCATTTAAAGCATGTGGGTGTACAGATATAAGACACTCTTTACTTCTAAAATAAATAATGCAAAGTCCATTTAAATTAATGTTATTTCTGTTAACCAGCTACATCCCTTCATGTCCAATGAAATCTTACTAAAAAGCCCTGTTGGAAGAACACGAGCATCTCTTGTACCCGAGGTTGTCTTGCAGAACTGGTCTCCACTGTCCTTAAAATGCCCACAGCAATTTAAATCATTTACATAAACAGAAATGCTTTTACAGGGAGGACACTGAAATGTGTTTTTAAAGCTGCCCAAACCCCTAAACCATTAAAACAGATGTGACTGATGGTTTTGTGAAATTTTGATGGTGCTTTCTGCACAGAGTCACAGAATCCAGTCCCACCCCTGCCATGGGCTGGGACACTTTCCATTCTCCCAGGCTGCTCCAAGCCCCATCCAGCCTGGCCTTGGACACTTCCAGGCATCCAGGGGCAGCCACAGCTTCTCTGGGCACCCTGTGCCAGGGCATCCCCTCCCTGACTGGGAAGAATTTCTTCCATATATCTAATCTAAACCTCCTCTCTGTCGGTTTGAAGCCATTCCTCCTTGTTTGTCACTACAGTTCCTGATGGAGAATCCCTCTCTGCCTTCCCTGTAGACCCTCTGGAGATACTGGAACTGGTTACTTCTCCCACTTTCATGAGATTGTGTCAGTATCTTACACAGCCACCAAAAAAAAAAAGATGATTCCTCAGCACAAGTTACTCTTCTGTAAAGGTTATAGTAAACATGTCAATGCCTAATTAAGCAGCAAATTTTATCCATATTGTGGGGGATGTGCAGCTGTCTGGTACTTCTGCTTTTCCTAGAGAAGGACAAAGAATCTTGTGAGGAGTAAATTACTGTATATACCTTCCAAAGGAAAACTTAACTCCTGGTGAAAAATGGGTTAATGACACTCAAAGAAATGGTGCTGCAATGGAGAATCCAATTTGCAGTGACCCAGAGCTATGGGAGTGCTCTTTGTCGTGTGTTTTGTCTGATTCCCTCCTTGGATCCCCTCCTTATTTTTGTTGTGGGGTGAGCCTGGCACTGGTACACATTCTGGAGAAGGGCTGTGTGTCACAGGGTCACTGCTCCTCCCCTGGGGACCTTCTGCCCCCTCCATGTCCCTGCCTTCTCCAGCTCTAAGCCTGTGTGACCTGTGCAGTTCCTAAACTCATGGCAAGGGTGTGGAAAAGGTGACACATGGATTTCTTAGCTCCCATCACACAGAGAGCCAGCATTTCCCTCTGTTTGTGCTGCACCTTCATCCAGGGAATGGTTCCTCTGGTTCATCTGTTTGGCCTGATGGCAAACGTGTGGGAAGGGGTCAGATCATGCAGATAGATTGGAGAATGAAGGCTTTGCCCAGATGGTCACCAGAAAGGTGGAGCACTTTCCTCTGGATTTGCTAGAAGGATATCTTTGGGGCAGGAGTATCAAATTCAAGGGAGCAAAGTGAGCCAGGTTCTTAAAGAGCCATAAAATTTCAGATAATGGGAAGGAACTGGATTCTGAATAAATATACTCATCCAGAAACAAGTTCATCTTAGTAATCAAAGAGTTAATTTGCTAAATAAAATCCTTCTGGATTTGTTCTACTTTTCCAGTTTAACAATCAACTTTGGTCTATCTTTGTCAAATCTTCTGTAATTTCCAAGAGTTCTTGCCCTGAAATTTATGGATTTTACTGAAGCACAATTTGCTTTTATGGTACACAGTACATTACTTTTATAAACAAAAGGGTTTCACTTATGCCTATTAACACTTTCAGATATTGTATTTTGACATATAAATTATTTGTGTACATCCTAAAGTGAATTTTTAGATGATCAAATGGCAAAAGGTTACCATACCTAGATGATGCTCTGAACCAGGAAGATTATGGCACTTATTTTTCTTCTCTTCCTTGCAAATTAAACCCCTTCTCTCACTGAGGCTAAAAACAATTTCATAGAATTGAAGCTTTTAGTATAAACTTTAAATTCTTACGTATGGATTTTCCAGCTGTCCCATTACAGGACAGTTAGAATTATACTCCAATGACAGGAAAATTATTAACTCGGGATCTCTGGCAGTTATAAAGAATTATGATCATCTGCCAACAAAATGCAGCAACCTTCACAAAAAAGAGACATCATTTGGCTTTTTTACACTTCCAGAACTAACAGAAAATATAGTTATAGATTAAAACAAAATCCAGTAAAGAAAATACATAGTGAAAGCAGAAAAGTGGAACTGTAGCATTCTCCTTTAACAGATTATTTCATATATTGACATTACATTTCAGGTTATGTCCAAGAGGAAGATTTAAAGGAAGAGGAAGATATAAAGGAGGAGGAAGAAGATGATGATGACAACAACTCCACTGCTCAGCTGCAGAGCAGCAATGACACTGGCACAGATGAGGAGCACGAAGTGGGTCCTGAGCAGAAAGGGAACTTTAGTTTCCAGAATTCCCCTGTCAGTCACATATCCAACCAGGACGCGGAGAACGAATCACTACTGAGTGACGGTAGTGACCATGTGGCAGATATCAAAAACATCTGCTCCAGGGAGCCCCAGGACCCCAAAAGCAGCGCCCACCCCAAAGCCCAGAGCGAAGCACACGATTGCATGGATAAAATGACAGCAGTCTATGCCAACATCCTGTCGGACTCTTACTGGACAGGCTTGGGGCTGGGTTTCAAGTTGTCCAACTCTGAAAAGAGGAGTTGCGACAACAGGAACGGAGGGAACAAAGCTGATTTTGATTGGCACCAAGACGCACTGTCCAAAAGCTTGCAGCAGAATTTACCTTCCAGGCCTGTCTCCAAGCCCAACCTGTTCAGCTCGGTGCAGCTCTACAGGCAGAGCAGCAAAATGTGCGGGACTGTGTTCACGGGCGCCAGCCGGTTCCGCTGCCGGCAGTGCAGCGCTGCCTACGACACCTTGGTAGAGCTCACGGTCCACATGAACGAGACAGGGCACTACCAGGACGACAACCACAAAAAGGACAAGCACAGACCTACCAGCTACTCCAAGCCCCGGAAAAGGGCGTTCCAGGACATGGACAAGGAAGATGCACAAAAAGTTCTGAAGTGTATGTTCTGTGGTGACTCTTTTGATTCCCTTCAAGATCTGAGTGTTCATATGATAAAAACAAAACATTACCAAAAAGTGCCTTTGAAGGAGCCGGTTCCAACCATTTCTTCAAAAATGGTCACTCCAGCCAAGAAACGTGTGTTTGATGTGAACAGGCCTTGCTCCCCCGACTCCACGACAGGGTCTTTCTCAGACACCTTCTCTCCTCAGAAGAACGCGAACCTGCAGCTCTCCTCCAACAACCGCTATGGGTACCAGAACGGGGCCAGCTACACCTGGCAGTTCGAGGCCTGCAAATCCCAGATTTTGAAGTGTATGGAATGTGGAAGCTCCCACGATACCTTGCAACAGCTCACAACCCACATGATGGTCACTGGCCATTTCTTGAAAGTCACGAGTTCAGCTTCGAAGAAAGGAAAGCAACTTGTTCTGGATCCTTTAGCTGTGGAAAAAATGCAATCGCTGTCTGAAGCACCAGCCAGTGACAGCCCTGTTTCAAAATCAAGCAGTAAATCATCTGCAGAATGCATAGGTCCTGCCTCTGAACTTAAAAAAGAAAGTAAAAAAGATAAAACTGATGATGCAAACAAAGATGAGAAAGCAATGAAAACTGAGGAGTACGAAGACACCCTTCAGAAACCCCTGGATCCCACAATGAAATACCAGTACCTCCGAGAAGAAGATTTAGAAGATGGTTCAAAGGGCGGTGGAGACATTTTGAAGTCCTTGGAGAACACTGTCACGACAGCCATCAATAAAGCTCAGAACGGAGCTCCCAGCTGGAGTGCGTACCCCAGCATCCACGCAGCTTACCAGCTCTCCGAGGGAGCCAAGCCGTCCTTGCCTGTGGGATCCCAGGTGCTCCAAATCAGGCCAACCATGACCAATAAATTGAGGCCCATAGCCCCCAAGTGGAAGGTGATGCCTCTGGTCCCTATCTCAGCAAACGTGAGCCAGTGCACTCAAGTGAAGAAGGAGGCTGAGGACAAGGAGGAGGTACAAAAGGACTATGCTAAGGAGGGCGTCCAGGCTGAGCCGGCCTCGCTCAGCCAGAGCGAGAGGGAACCTCTCCTCAAAGCTGAAACCTCTGTGGAGCCAAAAAAGACAGAACCGTGTCCCTTGAAAGAAGAAGACAAAATTAAAGAGGACAGTGGAAAAGAAAAGCCAATCCTCAAGGAGCCACCAGCAGCTTCTCTCAGTAACGGTTGTGCTGCTGCCAACCATTCCTCGGAGCTGCCCTGTGTGAACCCCCTGAGCGCACTGCAGTCCGTCCTGAACAATCACCTGGGCAAAGCCACTGAGACCCTACAGCCTCAATCCAACTGCAGCCCCAGCTCTAGCACAATTTCCATGTTCCACAAACCCAATCTAAACATGATGGAGAAGCCAGTTTTATCTCCTGCTCCAACCCCACCAAAGCCTGCAAGCGTATCCAGGCACTATTTGTTTGAAAACAATGATCAGCCCATTGACCTTACCAAATCCAAAGGCAAGAAAGCCGAGTCAGCTCAAGCACAATCTTGTACTTCTCCACCTCAAAAGCACGCTCTGTCTGACATCGCCGACATGGTCAAAGTTCTTCCCAAAGCTACCACACCAAAACCTGCTGCATCCTCAAGGATCCCATCCATGAAGTTGGAAATAGATGTCCGACGCTTCGAGGACGTCTCCACGGAAGTCTCCACTCTGCATAAAAGGAAGGGCAGGCAGTCAAACTGGAACCCTCAGCATCTACTCATTTTGCAAGCTCAGTTTGCTTCCAGCCTCTTCCAGACATCTGAAGGTAAATATTTATTATCAGATCTAGGCCCACAAGAGCGCATGCAGATTTCCAAATTCACTGGACTGTCAATGACCACCATCAGCCACTGGTTGGCAAATGTCAAGTATCAACTTAGGAAAACCGGAGGAACAAAGTTTTTGAAAAACATGGACAAAGGACATCCAGTCTTTTACTGCAGCGACTGTGCATCTCAGTTCCGAACCCCCTCTACTTACATTAGCCACTTAGAATCCCACCTAGGTTTCCAAATGAAAGACATGAACAGGCTGGCTGTGGAGCAGCAAACCAAGGTAGAGCAAGAAATCTCCAGAGTTTCAGTTCAAAGATCTCCTGAAACAATAGCTGGAGAAGAGGACACAGACTCTAAGTTCAAATGTAAGTTGTGCTGTCGGACATTTGCGAGCAAACATGCAGTAAAACTTCATCTAAGCAAAACACACAGCAAGTCACCAGAACACCATTCACAATTTGTAGCAGAAGTGGATGAAGAATAACTCTTAAGGTATGCATGCTCTATAGTGAGTTTTCATTTCAGCATTTCCAGGAGGCTCCGTCAGGCTCCGTGCTTTGGTAAAAATAGGAAAACAGTATAAAATGCATCGTGTATGCTGCGCCGCTCCTCCCTCGCATGTACACGTCCATTTTATAACGTTTTCAGGAAGAGAGCTTGGTCAATGCAAACCCACACTGCCCTAGAGAGAAATGTTGCTGCTCGTTATTTGCAAAATAGCTGTTTGCCCATTTCTCTTTTGTTCCTAAGAATAAATCATTTCACATCCACTGCACTTTGGTGTGGAATGCAAGAACTAAGTGCTACTCTTTGCAATGAGAATGGAAAAAAGCAGATAAAGAGCACTGAAACCCAAAAGGTTATTACCTCACTCAGTGCTAGCACACCAATAAATCTGATTTGGATGGGGAAAAAGAAGAAAATTCAAAAGACAAATTAGCAAAATCTCAATTATTCTGAGTTTCTCATAATCTCAAACACAGCCTTGAGAATCTACAAATAACTCTGAAAAGTTCCTATGTAGAAGTTCAGTTATTCTTCTGTTGATATTTGGATGTTCAGTTTTGTAAAATATTTTAATATTTTACACTTACTTAAACACTTGCTACTGTGAGTGGCCTTTTTTGTCACATCATTTTAACCTCTCTCTCCATCATTCCTTTTTTAATCTTTAAGATGTTTGATTATATTTTGCTTCGTGTTGGTGGAAGTCAATCCATAAACATCACTGACTTCAGTGCAAGTTCTCGTATAACCTGGGGGAGTTACTGCTTAATTGAGATTTTTTACAAGCTTAATATTTCCAAGACCTGTTAGTAGGATACTGCTGCGTTAGTGTTGCTATTTTTTTGCTGCAAGATACACCAGTTGCCACAACCAATGTTTATAACATGTAATGTAATATTCAGATGCCACACCATTTTTGCATTTTTAATTTTACTTGATTCACAAACTTGAATATTCTTGATTGAAATAAATATGCAGAACATCAACTAAAAGTCCAAATAGAAGTTTTTTGTTCTAACCAGTTTTTTTCCAGGAGGGCTCTGTTTAGTTGTTCCCAACAATTCCTCCAGCAGACTCAGACTCTGCTTGTGTTCACAGAACAACCATGTGCAGATCCAGGTTTTCTCCAAGGTGTTCATTACTTGAATAACATTCAGAAAATGAGTTTGTCAGATGGTGAAAATTAAAGATGTGCTGTGAGTTGTCACTGATGCCACCTGGCTTTGTGGCCATCCTCTGGCTGATTGAGAGGACGGGGCTCAGTCCCCATTTTGGGGAAGATTTCCCATTTGTTTGCTGCAAATATTCATGTTTTATTTGGGGTGAACTGCTGCCAAAGCCAGCACGAGGGCTCTGCGTCACTTAAGCTCCATTAAAAATGCTACTTTTGAATAATTTAAACCACTGATCAAGGGGTTACTTTGGGCTGGTACTGTAAGCTATTGCCATGGAGTATAACGTCAGCGTTCAAGTGCAGTAAGATTTAAGTTTTGCATACATCTTGTACGTGCTGTCTGCATTGGAGGAGATTTATGCTTCCTGCATATTTTAACCAGCAAAATTCCATCTCACTCCTAAGGAATTTGTTTTCTAAATAGGGCTAATACCCTAAAGTATCTATTTGGGCACTTTAACCTAACATTAGAATATTGCTTGTTTACCTGGCCACTCCAAATCAACACCTTCGAGAGACTGGGTAGGGATAAACATCCCATACTTTGTTTCCTTCCCCAACCACTTAATGATTATTAAGACTCTGCCATTCATAGTTTTCACACAAGAGATATCAGAGCAAACCAATAATTTGGAGACTATCAAACAAAAGCTATCTGCCAGATATATTAATACAACAGTTATTTTGGCACATTCATGGCTTAATGTGTGACAAATGTTTCAGATTTGGTCTTGAAAGCACCGTGTTATTACTCAGAGGCAAACCAAACACCCACCTTTGTAAACATGTTACTGTTGCTGAGGATTGGAGGAACAAATACAAAAGGGGAGAAAAAAAATCTCCAAGGGGAAAAAAAAAAACCTGGTTTCTGCATAGTAATAACCTGCACAGAGACATATTATTCAGGTGATGTGTAACTACATAAATAAGGGACTGTCCTTCCTGCCTCTGGATGCCGAGAAATTGCTGTCCTCGTAACACTCATCCATTTCTAATTTATATCAAGATGCAGGTTGTATCTTACCTTTGAAAAAATATATTTAAATTGCAATGACAGAGTGATAGCACTGTTATCTGGAGCTATAATTTCAGTTGGTATGCATGATAGCACAAATTGTCTGAAATGATGGGGTATTTGGGATGGCATTGTAAAGATTTTATTACAGTTTCGGAGCCGAAAGCCTCCCTGAAGTTCTGACGAGGTTGGGAGTGGGGAGGCCTGAGTTTATTCATATGGATTCTTCAGAAATCTGCAAGGAGACTAAATCAAATAACAGGGATTTTCAGAGTTTACTTACTCTTACCATGTTATTTTTAAGATCTAATATACATTTGAATAATAACAGAGGGGAGCAGAGTATTTAGAAAGGAGAAATATAAAGCTGAGATCCTGAAAACACACACATGCATTTGTGTTTCCTTCTTGCAGGCAATATTGCAGTGAAATAGGCATAAAAATA
This sequence comes from Hypocryptadius cinnamomeus, assembly GCA_013400635.1. Lineage (NCBI taxonomy): Eukaryota > Metazoa > Chordata > Aves > Passeriformes > Zosteropidae > Hypocryptadius > Hypocryptadius cinnamomeus. The sequence continues at coordinate 136,881 of VYZP01068429.1, read as the reverse complement.
GAGAATATAGATTAAAATAAATGGAAATAAAACAGTGGAAGGAGTACTTGAAGTATAGAAATACATAAAGTACTTTATATTTCAATGGCATTTACTAGTAGAGGTTATATTGTCAAATGTTAGCTATCATTAAAAATATAAATGAATAATCTGGGTTAGTACTGTAGAAAAATGTGTTATGGGTATGGATTTATTTTTAAGACCTCTGTGAGGCTGTTTATAAGAAATTTGCTATAAATTCTTCTTAAATGTAAAAAGATACATATATCTCTTTTATAGTCATCTTTGGTGTTTTCCTGAATTCTTCTAAGTGATATGGGTTTGGTAATATAAAGTAAGATTATGTGTAATATACAACAATCAGACATCTCTATTCTCTTTCATTTAACCCACTTCAAATTTGTTTTTATTGCTATTCTTCATAGAAAACTCATGAACATTAGGAAACATGGCTTTAATTAGAAGTAATTTGTATGTTGACTTGTACCTTGAAGAACATTTGTTCATTTCTTCAACTGAATTAGAATTTTTATGTTGTTTTGAGGAAAAAGGCAGGGCAGAATTGTATTTCTCACTTTAGAGCCAGGTGGGATTGGCTTGGAATTGGTCACTAGCTGAGACTCTCTGTGGCCTTGGCTGCAACTTTCGATAGAAATAAATCTCCTTAAAGTCAAATTACCCAACCTGACTGGAGAGATTTCTGTTTCAAAAGACCCTGATAAGCGAACAGGCAGCTACCTGAGATGAACTAATTTGAAAGTAAGGCTGCTGCAAAACAAAAAAAAAGTCATAATGATAAACAGTTTTTCTCTCTGTTTCCTCCTTTGTCTTTTTTTAACCATCAAGTTTAAAGCTTCTGCGGCGCTTTTTTTTCTACTTTGTAGGAGACAACTGACATTCTGTGGTAAATGGAAGAAAGAGCAGAGCAGAACAGAAAATCCTCTAATGCACTGACACTAACTTGCCCTCTATTGTTGAAAATGAGCAGGCAATCATGATTGTTCATCAAATGGCTCCTAATGCAGTTAAAGCATTCAGCTATAATTTCTCCTTGCATTTATAATTACTGTCATAGACTGCACACCTCAGTGAGCAGATTAAAGCTATAAACTATTTAGCCGTAGCTTTAAGATGAGGAACTTGATTTGTCTGGCAGCAGTTATTTGTTAGAGAGCTTGACACTTCACATAAAAATGACTCAACTTGATGAAGAACAATGCAGTTTAAGCAATGCAGTGATTTTAAATCAGTCATTATACCACGCCCTGTAAGAATTGCAAAGCAATTTGTTAAATGATATATAGGACATGTAGATAACTGTATGTGTTAAGTATACCAAAATAGAAGATTTTTTTCTTCTCTGGATTTTATTTTCTCATCCCTCTGAAGCAGGAAGGGCTGCTCTGATCGTGTTCCACTCTTAGCCAATATGGCTGTTACATGGTCAAGGACAATTGTGTGAATCAGTGGTCCAAAATTCTATTTTAGGGAATTTAGCTTGCTCTTCAACTTTCATTTCTTCTTAGCAACAGATATTAGATGCTGAGAGATTCTTCCAAGAGAATCAGACATGCTGGGATGTGGCTGCCTGCAGTGGTGTCACCACAATTTTGTAAGCAGAATTTACCAGCAAAACCAAGGGTTCTGCTCCCCATGCCATCAGCCAGAAAAAGAGGGTTCATCCCATGGAAGTCTTGATTATTCCATTCAAATGGGATTTTCCTGACAATATCTTTTTGGAAAATGATGGCTTCTCAATGGGAAGAAAAAGTCTGTGGGGAAGTTCCATTTTAAAATAGATTTTTGTTAGGATAAACAGGGTAATGTTGCATGAGACGAGACAGAGCTAGGAAAAGAAACAGGTTGGCCTTTTTGCTGAAGCAAAATCCTGCAGAAGCAAGGAACTACCTGCACACCATGAGCCCTCCCTCAAAATAATCCTGTCCTGGTGAAGCCTCAGGTCTCTTAATCCTTTGAAATTTATCACTGTTTCCCTGAAGTGGTAGATCCAGATTTTTTTTTTTAATTGAACATTTTTAAATCTTCAAAAATTTTCTTGGACAGCATTTTTTCAATCTAGCCATTGTCCTTGTAAACCCAAGAATGGTGTGTTCTTGGCTTCCCTGAGAGCAGGCCCAGGCCAGATGATCCATCAGGCTGTGGCAGCACCGATGGATCTGTGCAGATTTCCTGGCTCTTTAGAAAAGTTTTACAGGTTTTACAGGTTGCTATTAAGATCAGTATTATTTAACATTGCATTTGAGCTTCCACCCTGCTGGGTCAACCCACATTGCTCCTGAGCTCTGTACAAACACATTGCATGTGGCAGTTCCAAGGCAGGAACTCCTCTGCTCACAAAGAAACAGCAACTTTGGAGCAGGTTTTAACTGACCTTGAACAGTGCCAGCCTCCTCCAGCATTCACTATTCATAAGGACATCAAAATCTCGCCTTCTCCTTGCTGTGCCTGATATTATTAAATGCTACAGCCTTCATAATCTATAGCAGAACATTTCTACCAGGTGAGATTTCAAAGGAAGGGTACCTGAGTCTTATCTATATATTTTACACCTCAGCAATAGAATCACAAAGATCAATAACAAAAGGAAAAGACATGAACAGTATCCAGCCCTCCAAAGCACCTTTCAATAAAAATAATATAATTTAGCAGGATGATCACTCAGTGCAAATATGATGGAGCACAGATGGAAAATGAGGAAAATTATAGATACAGCTTTATGGGAGGAGGAAAGGAGGAAGAGATTTTTCACTATTTATTGGGATAATGAACAGATAATTCATGATTATTAAGCTGTAGTCTTCAGGCCTCATTCTGCCATCTCTTCCCATCTCAGTTTGGATCTGGGTGTGTTTGTGCATCCAGGCAGGGTCTCTTGAGAGCAGGGATCAGGCTTTTCACTGGGTTCCACAGAAATGCAAGCAGGCTTTGCAGCAGTGCAGCTCCAGCCCAGGACCCTCCCTGCTGGAGGGGGAACAGGGTGGGACACAACCCCCAGCACAGAGCTCTGGCTTCCACGGGACTGTGGTTCTTCTCCAAGGGCATCTCACCCTCCCCCGGGGGTCCAGCTGGGATAACACCAAACATCACACCAGGCAGCAAAACCCCAGCCCTGAGAGAGCCCGGGGGGCTGATCCTCACCCTGCTGCCTGCCCTGCCTGGAGAATCCTGTGCTCCCGGGAGAAGGAGGTGGCTGAGCCCTCCAAGGTGTGAGGGGGCAGGAGAGGTCTCCTGCCAGAGGGATTCTGCTCTGGCAGCAGCGTTGGCTCTGTGTGCTCCCATTCCCGGGATGGACAGACAGCCTGGCTGTGGGGATTGGCAAATCACCCAAGAGGGGCACACACCCGGAATGGCTGCACTGAGGGAAGGAGGGACACACAGGGCCACGAGGGAACTTGTCCATTGTAGTAAATTTACACATCCCTTTATTAAAAGCAAACAGTTCCTCCTCCCCTCCAAAATCCCTCCCTGCCAGCACTCAGCTCTTCTGCTGGGGGTCAGCCCAAGCAGGAGGAGGGGAGGGAGCCATGGGGAGTGGAGGAGGTTGTCATGTCTAATGAATACCCTGAATGTATCAAGATATATATTTTTTTCATTTCAGAAAAGGTTCCATTAAGAGGGAGACAGCCCTAACATGTGCTTTGGCCCCTCATCAGATTTATGAGTATTTGCTCTGCTCTTTAATAGGAAACTCTGCAGCAACTGCCACCTTGCCTGCTCTCCCTGAGATACACAGTGGCTTCTCGGGGAAATGCACTTCATTATTAATGTGAATTTGTACGTTTTTATGACACTGCTTGGGGGAAGGGGCAGGCAGAGATTTCCTGGTGATATATGCTCATTTCTAACCATTTATTGTCCCAGACAATCGAAGAACAATGATAAACATTGTTTCAGAAAGCGGAGGGTGCAGCAGTGACATTTTTGAGAGGAAAGGAGAGGTGGCTGGAGTGGCTTTGATGTGGTTGTTCCCCCGCCTCCTGCAGCAGCTGTCAGACCAAGCTCAGAGTGGTCTGTGCAGGGCAGGTTCTGTCTCCCTTCACCAGCCTCTCCTTGGGCCAGTCAGGACCGTTTGCTCCGTGCTGTTCCACAGCAGAGGGGGAGTGGAAGGAGGAGAAGGAATTCCTCCTTTGGGAAACCTGAACTGCAGAGGATCCCAGGGCTCCGAGCCAACAGATGCGCTCTGCACTCTGGGTGGGTTTGTCCTCTCCTATGGGAGAGCTGCTCCAACTCCAACGGGAAACTGCTGGTTTCAGTCATTTAATGAAAACTCACCAACACTCCCCATTTCTGGATCCCCCAAGTTTGTAGCACAAACCACGAGGTGAGCTGGGGGTGTCTGTCCCAGCCCATTCAGTGGTCCCCTGGTGTGGCTGCCCATCAATATCTCCATCCAGCTCCACCTCTGTCTTGCTTCCAGCCAAAGCTTGGGAGAACATCTGTGCCCCATTCCCTGAGTGCCTTTGCCACTCTTCATTCCACTCTGCTGTCAGTGCTCCAAACGCAGCAGTGGTTACCCCACACCAACTCTTTTGGGGGGCCAAGACAAGCTGCTGGCACCTATCTCCACTGGAACTGTGTCCTCATGGCTAACAACTTTCCTTATATTAAAGACATTGCCATTCCCTTTTTCCCACCTCTTCATCTCCATCCCAAGGCACACCACAGAAGATTTCCTCCCTCTGGGGTATGGCCATGGCCTGTTTCTGCCCGTGTTCATGTGAGGTGAACAGGCAGCTCTTCCACCAGACAACTCAAAGGGCAAACTCAAAACTTCCTTTGTGCTCACTCAGCTCAGGATCAGCCTCCAGTGGAGCTCACCCTACACTGGTCAGGCACAGACAGGCTGTGGGTGGGCTCCCAGGCCAGCAGCTCACTTCCCTCCCTAATTCCATGGAGCCCTAATCTGTTGGCCTTGCTGTTTTTATGGTGCAAGACCCAGGTTGTTATCCAAGGAAAAAACGATGAGGGACGTAATTGTGTTTATTTGATCCATGTTTTTTAAAATATTGTCTGTACTCCCAGGAATTATGTGGTGGCCTCCTGTAAATCACAAATGCACAAAAAAATAACTCTGGATATTTTTCCAACGAGATTAAGGTGAAAGTTCCTACATTCATATTTCATGTCTGGAAAAAAATATCAACAAGAGTGATAAGTATAGCCAGCACGAGTGTAAAAGCACACCCTGTCATTTGTTTTCCATGTGCCATATGTTTTCTGAATCCTGCACCTCCCACATACAAATCTCATGCAATAATGTGGGGTGCACACATTACTCAGGATTATTTCGTTAAGCCCTGCCTGTATGCAGGGAATTCACTCAGAGAAAGTCAAGCCACTGTGCTTTGTTTTGCTTTTTTTTTTGCTTATTCTAGACTCATAGAGTAGAAAATTAAAGATCCCACTGTGCCAGGCGTCATGTCATTTGGTTTTAATTTAATTCATCTCTTCGATTCTCCCTGTTTCTCCTTTTCTCTGAGTATCATCAGTAGGTGGTCCAAGCATCAACCAGAAGATTTACTGGCAAGACTAAATGTATGAATGCTATGAACACATTGTTTTTCTGATATGATTTAATGACATTTTTGGCATTCCCATGGCTGTTGAAATCTTCCATAATAACTCCCTTTGGCAGTCAGAGCTCCTGTAGATCAGGTGAAAGCTGATGCAAATGTCAAGTGTCAATAAATTTGTAATCCATAAATACAACATTTGATGCTGGAGAGAGACCATTAAGCAAAGTACAGCAGGAGACACCGAGGAGATGAGCTGCACCTCACTGGGAACAGAAAGCAGGCAGGAAAGGGATGACACCTCCCCAACCTCTCCAGAGCCAAGCTCTTCTCCCTCTCCACGCTCCCTGAGTTTTCTGAGTTGCTGAGCTTTTCCTAAAGAGGGGTTTGTGGCTTGAGTTTGGCAGAGCCAGTCGGGTGATGCAGGTTCTGTCCCCTGTTCTGCTCTTGCCTCATCGTGTGAGGTTGGGATTTAACGTCTCTGTTTCCAAAGGAGCTCTTCATACCTCAGAGGTTTCCAAGGCCTCAGAGTTTGATCCTGGAAATGATTAGTTATGCGAGATATTCCAGTAAATTAGCAAGACCACTTACATAACTTAGGTGTTGCAAGAATGAGTCATGACTCATTTATAGCTTTAAGATGCTTGGAAAGGATGAGCCACGTATGGAGCCTGATTTTATACACAATAAAGACATGAGAGCAATCACATCATTTCCCAGGAGATTTCTTTAAGGACCCTCCACTTTGACCTTTGGCTCTGAACAGCTCCAGTTTGTTTGACATTGAAAAAAAGCAAATGTGTGAACACAGTGCCACGAGCATTTGCACTTTGAACATGCTGGGGCGGAACACAGTTGAACTGGAAAAGGCTGCAACAGCTAATGTGCTGGGAAAATAGAACAGAGGCATTTACTTAATAACTCAACTAATTCCTTTAGCTCACCTTGTAGAGATTTAACCTTTGATTGAGAGAGTCCCTAGTTCAAAATCCCGTGGCTCCTCTGTCCTCGTGTTAATTTTTAAATTATATATCATTGTTGAGAGGCCCTTGTGTTGAGCATTACAGGCTATTTTTCATGTCTAAAATGGGGAATTATAACTGAACATTAGCTACTGGCTATAAATCACACGGAACAAAGTGGCATCTGCATCTACTCAGTAACAAGAGTGGGAGAATTGTAACTTACTTAAATCGAGGACACAAATGTGGTAGCAGAGATAACTGTGACTTGAGAAAAGGAATGGTCCCTGCAACTGTGTCACATCTCACTCTGTCCTCTGCAGCTGCCCACAGCCAGAGCTGGGAGTGCACAGGCACAGCAGCAGCTGGGGCAGTCCTGAGGGAAAATGCAGAGCTGGGAACTCTTGCAGAGCCCTCCCTGCAGTGCCAGCAGCACATCAGGGTCATGCTGGGCCAGGGCTGGGCCAGGCAGCCTCCCACAGCTGCAGACATCTCCCTTGTCCCTTGTCCCTTTGGCTGTGCCACCACCCTGAGGGAGCAGCGAGCAGAGCTCCTGTCCCCAGGATGAGGTTTTATTCCCAATTGCTTTATTCCCACTTGTGGCTCCAGCCCAGGTGAGGAGGAGGCAGCAGGAGGCTGTTAACAGGACAGTTATCGAGGCTGGGTAGGGGCTGACCAGCTCCTCCTCTGCTGCTCAGCTCACAGGGCTCACCCTGCTGCTCCTGTGCCTCTCTGAGCCGCCCACTGATAATCTGGTGTTATCTTAAAAGACAACAAAATAAACTGAGCACAGCCTCGTTCTTGCACTTGTCTCTGCTGGCCCTTTTTTTTCCTTTATTTTTTTTTCTAGTTCTTTCACTCTTTAGAAAGCTTCCAAGATCTCGTGTCCTCACTACGATGAGCAAGATCTACCTGGTGCCCTGTGTTTGTGGAAATGATTTGGTGCCTTTCTGAGAGATCCTCTTGCACTCAGTACAGCACCTTCACAGCGCTGTGTCTGCTGTGGGAGTCAGACCCTAATGCACCAACAGCATCTAAAACAGCCAACTACACATGTGCCAGGGGTGTCCAGGGTATTGCTCAGATATTCCTCTCTTTGGGAGTCTGCACAGTGCCAGCCACTGCAGCTGCTTAACAGCTTCTTGAGCCCAATGCCCAGGAATTAGGATTAGTTCTCCCTGCAATGCAGGTCTCTGTGCAAGAAGAGCACAGACCTCCACAACAGGTTTTACTGAAATGAAAACCTCAGGTTTCTTTCACAGCAGACAATAAAAGAAGCAGTTTTTCCAGCCAGACCAGGGTAGCATCCTGGCAGGAGGCATTTGCTCAGGAGCTGCCCCAGGACAGGGGTACCAGGAATCCACCTGCTGCTGCCTGGTCAGGATTGATGAAGGTCCTTTCCTGCTCCCTTGCTCGGTGTCCCACTCTGGCAAGTGTTTCCAGGATTAAATTCGATAATCAACACTTTATGCTGATTATTCAGTCACAGCTTCCTAATGACCCTGGCCTTGTCCAGTACTCCATGGGGGTCCAAGCACCACAGGATTCTGGTCTAGGAGTAATCTCTGAGTAACAGCAATTGTAAGAGCTGCTTTGTTGATTAGGGACAAACTTAAGAACATTCTTAAAAGCTCTGCAGAGCAGGGGCCTATGTGCTATATGTTTATTAGGCTGTTCAGCAGTAATTCAGGCAGCTGAGAATTGTTGAGGACCTGGTCCATCTAATTGTGTGTCTAAATCATGGTTTGCCCGTGCTTCAGAGGTGCTGATGTTACATCTGCACGGAGTGGCTCAGGTTATATGGTCAGAATCCTGCGGATGGTCAGTTTGCAGCATAAAATTGAAAATTGCAGCGTGCACCATAAAGCTACTGCCTGGAGTTTATTATATATTGCAGCACAACAAGCAAATTCATACTAGATGCAGTATATGCTCAGACATTAATGTGAGCAGAGGATGAAATATTCTCTTCCCAGCTCACTGCTACGTGTTGTCTCCAGAGCAGAACTGAATTGCCAGGATCACCAAAGGAGAGGCAACCACCAGGAGTGTCCATGACACGGGAAGGACATCCCACCCCTCACGGCCTGAGGCCCCGGGGCTCTGAACTTCAGTTCTGCTCGTGCAAGAGCTCTCAGCAAAATCTCTTTATTGTTCATCATAAAGAATCCCAGCTGTGGAAATGCAGTGCTGGGAGGAGATGGGGACGGGCTCTGCCTCGTCCCAGTGTAAATCAGGAACAACTCCAGCGCCGAGTTCTGCTGTTGTCACTCAGCCATCGGCTCAGAATCAGCCCTTTACCTGCAGAGGATGAGTGAAATATCTCACAGCTCTGTGGCCAGGGGCCTGCTGAGCTGCTCACAGAGCTGCTGTCAGCATGCCCAGGGCAGGAGCATATTTTTTCCTTGCTGTTGTACATAAGGGCTCTGCTGCAGCCGACAACATGAAATGTGTTAGTTCGGTTTGTTCAAAATGGAGTGTGTTTGTTAAGTGTTGCCTCTTTGATGTTGTGCTGCCATCTCCATCTTTGTCAGCATTGCCCATCTTTTTCAATCTAATGAACTCAAACCATCAGTGCAACTTAAGTTCGGCTGTCTGTTCTTGCATAGTTAATATTAAAAATGTACTAACAGTGTGGCTGCGAAATCAAATTATGCACATAAATATGCTGGCATAGCAGAGGAGGCGGCAGAAGCTGAAGTTAGCAACATTGATGCCAGTTCACATTTGCAAATCAACCGTCAATCTGTCATTAAACATGTTATCAAATGATGATAAGTGTATGCTTCTTGCTTGCATTGGCGCGCTTATTCCCGATGTTGATGTGCATTAATGGGATAATGTGCATTAACATAGTCTTGCTTGGATGAACACAAAACATTTTTTATCCGTCTCAGTTTGTTTCCCCCTGTGGCCCCCAAGTAAGTGTTTTGTGTTATCAAATTGCCAAAAAATGGGAAAACACATTACTTTTAATTAGCAAAAAATTTTGAGTCTTTTTTTTTTTTAATTTATTTTTATAATTTTTTTACCCAGACTATCTCCTGGGTGTTGTCACTTGAAGTGGGGGGGACCAAAAAAACCAAAACATTCCACTGGCTCCTTTAAGTAAAACGATTAATGTCAGAAACTCAGAGATGACAATTATGTGCTGTCTTAATGCACTGGCCTTTCCTCCCAGCCCCTGCTTGTGACACGAGTGATGGCTTGTGCTCAGCGATAGGAAAAGCAGGAGTGGGAAGCATCTCGGGCATTCCCAGCCCATTGTGTGCCACTCTCAGGCATGGCAGGCACTCCCCGGGTTGGCTGCACTGGGCAGTTTTGCAGACAAGGCAGCGAAGGCTGTACCGAGGATTAAACACCAGGAAAATTGTGGATGCTCCAGGAGGGAACAGAGCGTCCAAAGGAACTTCCCGTGTGTTATCCCGGCTCCCTTCTCCCTCCTGCACAGCACTCAGGGCTCCATCAGGGTGCACACTTCTGGGAAACTGACAGGAAGTTAAACAAAACCTGTTTGGAAAGAATAAAGGCGTTAAAATAAGTTGTTATTACCTACTGATGGACCGCTCCTGCTTCCCAGGGAAGGCTCCACTGCTCAATGACTTGAACAAAACAGTAAAAAAAAAAAAAAAAAAGGATTTCTGTTCATTGCTTTTATTTAGAATTGAGCTGTTTCCCCAGGCTTCTGGGGAAAGTCGAGGTGGAACTCCAGCAGAGCAGGGAAAGCAGCTTTCACACCTGCAGGATTTGAAGGTTTGCAAACTGCTGTTAAAGAGTCAGTGGAACAAAGTTCTCCCCATTCCCTGGAGAACAGCCAGTCTGTTAAACCTTCATATTTATGCAACGGGGGCAAAATTGTGATGATCTACCCAAGTTTTTACCTTAGAACACGAATGAAAAACAATATGAACAATATCTGGCCCTGTTCAAAATGCTGGGAATTCTTCCAGGAATTTTACTAGGACTTGACCAGTGGCGTTATCAACTCAGGCTCCACAGTTGCCTTAAAGGAAAATCAATCATTTCAAGTGTTTTATTTTTAGTTTATAAGCTGGAAAATGAAACTTCTTCTGAAACTTTTATGAAAGAAATCAGATTATCTATGTCTTTCTAAAATAGCAACTCTCTCTCATATAATAGAAATGTAATAGAGAATTGCTTTGAGTCTCTGCTTAAGACTACATCTAACCTCCAAACAGGTTTTGAGAGTTATCTGGAATAAAAAAAAAAATAACAACTAGTGGAATAGCAAGATTCTACAGACTGTGAACTTTTTGGTAAATGGGTCAAACTTTTGATCACTCTTTCTTTTTTCTCTGTCTAATAATGCCATTAACTTTAGGCATCCTATTCAGGTCTCTGATTTCTATTATCTGGATGATTTAAAGGAAAAATAAAAGGGAATAATTATTGATTTTTTTTTTCCCTATATAAATTGTCTTGATTTTATAAAAGTCACCTGTAGCATTTCCTATTATTTCTAAATTGGGGATACAGGAGCATAAGTTTCATAATCATAAAACTCTAATAGCAGTAATTGTACTCCTGTTAACCCCAGCTCCAGCGAGCCCTCACAATTCCTACTTTGAAACCAAAGAGCCTGTCTTCTCATACAAAGAGCTTGAATTTTAAGTGTATTTTCTGTAACACATCCATTACTGGCAGAATTTATCCAGCAACATTTCTCTTTTTTTACAGTTGTGTAGCTCTCCGTTGCTTCTACTCCATGAGCTACCTTGAAATTAACTTGTCAAACGTTCGTCCCACTACTTAGGGAGGATTCCTCATCAGCTGAGTGGACTGGTTTGTCAGGGCTGGGAGGTGTTGGCAGTGAGGTGGCACTAAAAAGGCTCCTGTGAAGGCTGTGCTGGGGGATCCTGTCAGGGGCTGCGCTGGGAGGGACTGCTGGTGTTTGGAAAGCCAAAATGGGAATTGTGTCTCAGTGACTCGCTCTCCACACCGACCCCTTCAATCCATCTCCCCTTTCATCCACCTCCTTCAAAGTGCTTCATCACCACGGCCCAGGGCTCTCCCTGCCTCTCTGGGAGAGAGAATCCTGGAAAGAATTCTGAAAGAATCCTTCCCAGAATCCTGGAAAACTGGGAAACTGAGCTGAATCCCAGCCTTGTGGTGCTCCTGTGTGGGAGCAGGCTGGGTCTGATTCTGTCTGTGAACTTCAGCCAGTCTCTGTTTTGAACAGCTGTACTAATCAGGTGCATTAATTTCCCAGTTTTCATTAAGCAGTTTGGAGCAGGGAGATGTTGTTCCTCTGCATATTTCAAAGCAGATGTTGAATAAGGGATGAGCAGTCACAGAGTTGGGCTCTTCCCCCTCCTCATTCTCCCAGTCCTCATCCTCCGTTCTCTATCTTGTTCTATTATCCTGGGCCTGGCTTTGGAGTGGTTTCAGTTTTTGAAAATGGCAAGTAATTAGTCAATATGTTTTCACCATATGTATCAGGCTCAGTAAAGAGGCAACCAATGGCCTTTGTCATGGCACAGTGAGCGCTCGTTTTCTCGGCACTTCAAGTGACGCTGAGCGTGCGGCGAACGCCAGGGAATTTAATTCTGCAAGCAAACATTTGACATCATCATTCACAGTTCAGTGCAGGTCACAAATTTGGGCTGAGGCCCCTTGGAAGGTCACCTCTGTTTGTGCTGTTCACACCAGAGCTGCCTCTGCCCTGCCTGGTGCCCTGCATCAGCAGGGGATGCAAAGGGGGATGAATTGTTGTGACTCCATGTGGTCCCATTTTACATCTTCTTGGCACTGCTGCTGTTGCAGCAAGGGAGAATTCTTGAAACCCTTTTTCTCCTTCCAGATTGGCTTTTTACATACCCCAAGCAAGTTATTGCGTATTTTCCAGATATAAATTTTTGCTGTAAGGCTTCCTCTCTTGCTGACTGTTAACAATATTTTAAAAGGTCAGGATCTGATCTTAACACTGCTGATATGAAGTGACATTTGCCCAATTTTTGCCATCTCCTGGGCAAAAATATGTCCAGTGTTTTCCAGAAAGACATGGGATAGACAGCAGCTTTGCCTGGCTGTTTGCCCCTCATGGGAATACTGAATTTCAGTTATCTGGGGAACAGGTTTTTGCATTGCCTACTGGCTTCCTTCAGATTTACAGATAAAACATTTGAGCTCAGCTTCAGTTCAGTGAGTTACAGGTTTGTGTTTTTTTAACATTTTGGGATATTTACAACAAATAATCTTCAGTAAGAACGATGACATTTTGTTTTACTGCAGCCATGATTTAAATTTATGTGGCATTGCTATTGAAGTCAATAGGACTTTTTCCTGAGTACGTTTTGCAGGGTACAGTATCATTAAAATATGACAGTTAATAGTCTTGTTTATGTTATTACATTTAATGAATAAATATATCAGTCTGAACATCAGACTCAGCTTTGTTTATACTCTTTAATTGTAGTCTTATCTCCCTTAGAAGCATGTTATATCTTTTAATTTTATAATTATCCACTTTATTCATGTGTGACACTCCAGAACTGCTGCTCATATCCTAAGAGACATCCAAATACAAACAGATGGAAGACAGGCAACCACTAGGAAATTCAGATCTGGATCTGAATCCAGCTCCATCCTTTCAGACCACTCCACAACTTCAGCTCCAAGGTCTTGGTTTGGGCTGTTGCATAAAGGAGCAAGAGTTGCAGAATGACTGATTTATGCAGCACCTCCAAACATGAACTTCCACAGGGATTTTACACAATCCTTCAGCACCTAAATGTTCTCTGTCTCTAAAAAGAAACCTGAGCTTTAAAGGCAAAGAGAGAGCACTGCTCACATGGCCCATTCTGAAGTCTTTCAAAATGGAATTCAAGATCATCTCTTCACTCAGAGGTCACATCTAATTCCAAACTCTCTTGTTTGGGATCTTTGCCTTAACAGAGTTACAGTTTAAAAAGCCAGACTGCATGAAGGTCTGATACTTCCACTGTAAAATCGTGTTAAAATTATTTGTGCTACAGTGAGGAGAAGTTGGGTAAAACCCCAGGGTGTTTCAAGTGCACATGGGAAGTTTTCCCAGGATTATGTGGGTCCTCCCTTCAAACCTTCCTGTTCATCTGTGATGAAACACAACAAATATTTTCTGAGTGATGCTGCTTCCAAAGGTGATGCCTTCCTCTGGATCCAGTAGCCAAAGCAGGAGCAGTGAAGGGGAACACCCAGAGCTCAGAAATGCTGCTGGCATGGCAGGAGAGCAGCTGGCAAGAAGAGACAAGTGCAGCCAGGAAACAATAAAAACACCAAAAAAAAGGGCAGAGTTTCCCCTACTACTGAAAGCAACATCTTTACATAGTATATTTTTTCTTTCTTCCCAATCAGTTTATCTGTTCCTGGGCAATATTTTAACCTCTTAGATTTGGAAAACCTCCCTCACTGGTTTTGTGTCTGAACAGAACTTACAGTCAGTGGCCTCCCAAAAGTCACCTCTAAGGCAGTCACGTAAGGAAGGGAAAATCTGCTTAGAGACTGACACAAACTCAGTACTTCTCCCAGTTAGCACTTGAAGAGGAAAATATCATAATATTTAAACCAGTTTTGAAAACTTTCCATGAAAATAGGGGAAGGGAAAAAAAACCAAAACATAAAACACTAGTTGCATACAGAGAGAGGCCAAAGAGAGTTCAGTTACCATAGAGATCATTACTGGCAATTGGTACTCAGCAGCAGATTGGGATCTGTTACAATATTTTTATTAATATTTTCTCTTAATTGGTTATTTATGTATTTTGGATCCATCTCTGTGCTGGGCCCAGATTTTTCTCTTTACCTGTCACTCTTGCTGACGTGAAGCAGCAGCGACTGTGCCAGAGAGGAGGCATTTCCTCACTGTGTGAGCACTGCCAGGGTCACAGCACAGCAACACCACCAGGACAGGTCCCACGCTTGGCTTTGGCTGCCAGAGGAGGGAGAAGCACCAGGAACAGCCTCGGGGTCCTCATCACCAGCTTTTTGTGTGATGATTGCCACCCAGTCCAGGATGGTTTGTGTAGGAACAGCAGAGAGGACTCAGGACAGCCCTTGCCCTGTCAGTTTTCCCTGGTGGGTGGGCAAGCCTGCTCGTTTAACACATGCACATTGCAGTGCTCCAGCTGGTTCTGTAGGAAATATCCTGTTGTAAAGCCCTTCCCTCTTCTCCCTGGCTTCCCAAGGATCCATCCTGTCACCTGTGTGTGATGCAGCAGCTGATGACAGCCAGGTTTTTAGAGCCCTTCCAGTTCAAGTCACTCGGGCCAGTGCTAAGGGACTTTTATAATCAGCCAGCTTCTACAAATTCCAGTCTTCATTTTTTTAAATTTTAATTTTGGTGTATATCCATTGTTGAATGCATTTTAAAGTCCTGCTACGTTGCTTGTTTTTTTGGTTTTTTTTATTTTTTCCTGCCACACCAATTGCCTTTAGGGGGGTATTTTTGCAGGATGCCTGAGACCAGCTGGGCTCTCACCCCCAGGCTGCTGCTCCCTCCTGCACCTTGAGCAGTGCAGGGGACAGGGAGGGACAGGGAGATGTGGGGACTCTCAGCTGCACTGTGTGAACCAAGTCTATCTGAAAAAATAAAAAGACAGAGAGGGAGAAACATGTTCTTTTCATCTCTAATCTCCTTTAGTTATCATGATCTCAGGGGTTATTTGTAATGATAGCAGGCACTGCATTTCAGATGGAAATGTGATTTTCCAAGCTGACGGTGTCACTTTAAGTAAACAAAGTTAATTCTGCTTCCTGCTATGCAAGGCCTAATCTCATTACCCAAACCACAAGTAGCATAACAGAAAATATTCCCATCTGTCAAAAGAACTTAAAATAAAGGTGGAAATTGTTTCTATGTTCTGTCCCTCCTCTTTCCCCCAGATCCCTCACTGGACATTAATTATCACATCAGATCTAGTTAAACCTGTTCAGATCCCCTTTTCTGTTTGCTCTCTGTGGAATGCTGAGGGATCTGCTGCATTTTAGGTTTCCAGCATCCCCACAGCCGCTCAGCACTAACAGCACCTGGGGGATGGACCCAGAGCTCAGTGACTGCACTCACTGCCTTGTCACTTCCAGGGGTTAAACCCAGCCCGGCTTCCCTGGGCTGGGCTCGCTGAGATACACCCGGGAAGGGCAAGGAGGGACTCAGGCTCCAGCGAGAGCTGAGCCAGCCCCAGGAGCAGACCCTGCCATTCCCAGGGCTGGCTGGGAGCTGAACACACTCCAAACACTCCTACGAGTAATTCTCAGCTCCCTTCAAACCAGCAGCCACCCCATCATAAGGAGATCATTCACAAAACTCTCCAACAACAGTGTTTTTCAGCTCCTCTTCATTTGAAATGACCTTTATGTGGTAATAACGTCTGCCTTGCTGAGCCTTAATTGCTTAATTAGAGAAGCAGCTCCTCTATTAGACAAACAGGTTTTGGAAAAGTGTATTTTTTCTTGGAAGGTTGATGTTTTCTTTCATTTCAAGCTCATCAGCAGTATTTAAAATGTTTAAAAAGACAATTTCAAGTGGTTATAGGGTGTTAGTTTATTTATGTTTTGGCCATTTGAAGGCTTTGTGTTCCACTCTCTTCCCAAGAGGTATTTACAGAAGGAATCTCTCACATTAGGAATTTTGCTGCTTTTCCCTACCATGCTTACATAGCCCTTTTAAAAAAAACTATGATTTTCATTGAGCAGCTGTTAAAGATTCTGGGTGTGATGGGGAATTTATTTATCCTGGGCAAACAGCTGAGCCAAAAATCCTGCACCTGCTTCCCACATGGAGAACAGAGTTGGTGCCTTTGCTGGGAGCCCTAGTAAGCCTCACTCTGAGCTCTGACTATTGTGTTTTCTGTTTTAAACGGGACTTTGGACAGTTTTAACCTATTTTGTTGTGGTTTCTAAGCTGGAGCCAATCTGTTGGTGCAGCGTGCAGGAGCACAGGTGGCTGCTCCTGCTTGTGTGATTGCTGATGGTTTTGAAGAAGGCAATTGTCTCGTTTGCTGTGAACAGCCATGAGGATTTTTGCCTGGAAAAAGCCAGGCTGGGTTTTTTGGGATGGTGTTGTTACACTGATGTGCTGTGCTGGAAGCAGAAGCTTCCAGAGGTGATTTGGTGCTGATCAAAGTTACACCACAGCAGCATTTCTGAGGGGACATTTGGGGCTGGTTTGTGCAAAAGCCTCTGCCAGAGCCATCCAGCAGGAGAAGGAACATTTGTGATACCCCAGCCCTGGGGAGCAGCCCCAAACACAACAATCCCCTTACTGTGTTCTTGCTAAAATCTTCCCTTGCTGGAAACAGAGAACCTCACCCTAAAAGCCAAAAGGTGAGTGATGAAAGATTGTGATGAGGAAAAAATGGGCCAGAAGTGGCTCATTTTGAGAACATTGGAAGTATTTAAGAATTTGCTTTCGCTTATTCCAATCTCAGCATTTTCCAGGCCATTCTGCCCCTGTTATTCATCCTGTTGCTAACCAGAACTCTGAGCGTGGCAGGAGTTAAGTGCAAAAGGTACTTTTTGGGTAGTTCTGCGTGGTGCTTTGGGCAGGTTTGCTGTGCTGATGCTCCAAGGCAGCCCAAAGCCAGGTGGCTGTGCTGGCACTGGATGGAGAGCAGGATTTGGGGGCTGGGCTCTGCCCTCCCTGAGCTCCAGGGCTGGAGAAGGGCTGGGGAGGTCACCCAGGTCTCCCCCTGGGTCACAGCTGCCCCTGGCTGGGTGTGCCCCAGGCAACACCAGGCTGCAGTCCTGTGCCTGCTGAGCTGCAGAGTTCCCCTGGTTTCATACCCGAGTGTTTGCAACGTTGGTGTTTTTCAAAAGTTGTGGCATTTAAGTATAAGGAAAGAAACAAAAGGATGTTTTGGGGTGAGGCAGGAGGTTTGTGTGTGGCCAGAAAAAGTACTTGCAAACAGTAAAAATTGATGTTTCCCTAACAAAGGCCAAATACACTTAGAAATGATCTATGCCTAATATATTTGTTGTGCCCTAAGGTCATAGAGAAATTTTTTTCTCCCAAGAAAAAAATGGGTAAAACTTGCAGTTTTGAAAATATGTATTTGGCTTTAGGGCATTTTCAAAGCCTTTTTTTATTGTTTCTACAACCACTGGTTCACTTCTGCTTCTCAATTCCCAGATATTTTTCATGATGTCTATTTTAATAAGTTTTGGGTCAAGCCATTGTTCTCCATTACTAGTTTGCTACAAATGACATTGCTTGGATCAGAGTTGGAGCCTCTCAGAAATGACACCCTGGGATTTCTGAGGTGCAACCCAAGGCATGGGCAGAGTGGAGTCTCCTCCTGAGGTTCAGAGTTTCTCTTTTTTCCCTAATTCCACGCAAAGTCATGTGGCTGCACCATCCCAGCTCCTTGTGAGGAAGGCTCAGGAATGAGATAAAAGAGCTCAACACAGATCTAAAGGAGCCAAAATCTCTGGATTCAGTTTCTGCCCACGCTGTTGAGGCAAATAAATAAAAATGAGAGAAGTGCATCTGCAAACACACACAGAGGCACATGCCACGTGTGGGAGGGAGCAGGAACGGGGGCTGCATTGCCAGAAGGGAGCATTGTCTGCAACAGGTCTCCAGAAAAGCACATTTTTATTGTAACCATAGAAGAGCAGGGCCCTGCATGATGTTCAACATGTGGCCAGGATCTATCAGCTTTATTGAAAATGTTTATTTCCTTAAAATTAAGCAGAGTCTGGTTTCCTTTGTCAAATCCTTACCTTCCTTCTGCAATTTATAGCTCAAAAATCACTTTTTATTTTAATGGAAGAGGAGCCTCTGCAGGGAGCTGTGTCTGACCCTGGCCTGAGCAATGCTTTGCTCAGGCAGTGTGGCTTTATTCTTGTTTTTCTCCCTTCCTTTTTGTTTTTAGACCCTGAAAGAGATGTAGAAGTTCCTACTCAATTCAGGCAGCCTTTGTCATAAATTAATTTCTGAGAAAAGTCTGCATTACAAAAAACTTGGTCTGTGCAGCACGTGAGCAGTGCTGGGTTCTGTCCTTATGATCAGCAATCATTTGGATGTTTAAACCAGAGGGGAAACGTTTTTCTGTGTCATCAGGAATGTTTCTGAGGCCATAACATCCTGTTAAGGCAAACTAACACTGGTGACAAAATCTGTTTGATTGGCTCTGTGATCTGCCAAAATTCCCAATTAATGGGGAGAGAGAGGCCCAAGAAGTGGAGCTGAAAATCAACCAGAATTATTTCTACTTTTGCTGCTGTTCTCTGGAGCTCCAGCCGTGAAATTCATTCCTGGGGATAACAACAGAGATTAGGTCAAAAGAGCTTTTCACTCTGCAACCCCTATTCCCTCCCTCCTCTCAAGTCTGAGGTTTTCTGGGATAAATTATTCTAATGGTTTGTATTGCAGTGGGAACCAAAGGCAGCAGAAACATCCATTCTGCCGAGTACTTTACATCCACACATTAAGAAATAATCTCTGCACAAGATGTCCATACAATTTTATTTCTCTCTGCTGTTTCTTTTTTCTTTTTTCGAGGACTATCTGGTTTATGGTTGCAGTTTTGAAAACTGTTACCTCGTTGAGCAGTTTAGACTAAGCATGACTCAAAGACAGCCTCTTTTTTTATAACTCAATCTTCCAAAGTCTGCTATAAATGCAAATAGTGAGGAGATGCCCCAGTGTTAAGATGCTGATATTTGCATAGTATGGAAAGAGTCAGTGTAATATGTGTGAAATAACTTTAGCACAGATCATTTTGGAAGCTCTCTGCAGAAGAGAAAGTTTTTCTGCCTATAAAAGTGTAAACTCTATGAGAAATGGAGACACTTAAAAGAAAAAAGAACAGAACTAATGACAGTTGCAGTTCTTGCAGTTTTGTTCCCTCCTTGGCTGAACAAAGGAACCCGAGTGGAGTTTGTCTGACTCTGCCTCCTGCAAACCAAGAGCAGGGCAGGTTTTCCTGCGTGCTGCTGCTGTCTCTTTTGGCAAATACTCAGTTTGGGTTTCAGCTCTGATTAAAGCTTTGCTGAGGACAAGGGCCTGGTCCTGTCCTCGTGTCCTTTTCCCATGGAGGAGCTTCTCTGACCTCAGCTGGTTCACCCTGACTGGGGGTGAGCAGGACTGGGACACAAGGCACCATATCAAAAGATCTCTGAGGTCTCTCAATAAAACAAACATGCCTTTTGAAGTTGTTTGGCTGTTTCCAGAGCAAAGCAAGAACTTCAGAAAATACTTTGACTACTGGGCCAAAAGGAATTATTTTTTCATTCTTTTCCCTGCCCTCCCACCCCGTTTGCCTTTCTCTTTTCCCTACTTGACTTTTCTGGTAATTTTTTTCCAAAGGAACCCTAAATTCAGTAAAACCTGTTGTCAGCACAATAATTTTGGTGAGGGTTGTCATTTTTTTATATTTTTATAGCACTTCTCTGTTGGTACAACCTTCAGCACAGGTTCAGCTGTACTAAACCAAAGTGATTTTGCTGATAAAGCTTATTTCATTTAGGGAATTAGTAAAAACCTCTCTGTTAAAACCACTCTTTTGGCAGAACAAGCTGCATCTGTATTAGTGGGATTTGGTGGTGTAGCAGCAAAATGTGGGGTTGGCCAACAACTTAACCCTCAAAAGTGAAACCCTCCTGTTGAAATGTGCTTGCTTTGAACTTCTGTGGCCTCCATATGCTGAAGAAAGGCTGGTTGTAGCATTTGAAATTCACAGGACTAAAGCAAGCCTTAGAGTGATTAAATTCAACTCCCTAAATGTAACTTCAGCAGATCCCCAGCTTGATTTATGGAACTTCATCTCATCTGGTAAAGAAGTTGAGTTGTGCTAAATGGAGCTGTGGCTCTGACCCTCTTCCCCTCCCTTTGATGGGAATATCATCATGGAGACATTCTTCTGATGTGCCTCGACTTTCCCTCGTGTCAAACAAATCTCCTGTAAGTCTCAGTGCTGGAGAGGCTCGGGAGCTTGGCTCCAGGGCTCTTACAGATTTTGATACCTCAGGGGTTGTCACACCAGTTTGAGGGCTTGCTGGCCAGTTTGGACTCATGAAACTGTAGCACCACTTACTGGTTTTGCTTGAGAAATTCCAGCCAGCAAAGCCAGGCAATGTTATTTATCTCCTGCTGTCATCATAACTATTTCCTGAGAGCTGGAGAGATGTGCTCCTTCCTTTCCCTGCTTGCTGTAGCCCAAAGGATCAAAGATAAGGATTATAATGGTTATGTTCAAGCAGAGGAGTTGTTGATTGGGATTTATCCTTTTAAATATGTGTAAGTCATACAAAGCTTTGCAGTCAGAAATATTGACTTCATTGATCCATGCCAAGAGCAGAAGAAACCCATGTGGGCTGAAGTGGAAAGGCTGTGCAAGATGCTTATAATAAAGATGTTATCTGGTAAATAAGATATTGCTTTGTCCCCGGCCAAGGAAAATTAGAAATCCAGACTTTAAGTACACTGGTCAGGTCATGCCAAGTTAACTGTGGCAGCATTAGCCTTCCATGATCAATATTCAATATTAGGGCCCTGCATTCCTGTTTCTGGTCAAGTGACATGGTTACACAGCTCCTGGTTCTGCATTGTTTATGGGGTTTAAAAGGAGAACATCTGAATGAATCAACTTCAGGAACATAATGGACTATAAATGCAGAGAACATCAGCTTTGTCACTTAGGATGAAGGGAGTGTGTGTAGGTCAAGATATTGCCTTTGGAAAGAGTTAAAATCCCTTGTGTGATTAGCTGGGATTGCAGGGCTGACAGGGGAGACAAGTGGGGTGAAAGGTGTCCAGCATCCCTGGGGGGGACTGTCAGAGCAGGGCCATCCCTGAGGGTCTGCTGGAGGGTCTGGATGGATCAGCTGGAACAAACAAACAAACACAGGAAATCCTCCAGGAACCAGGCAGCCACTGTTGTGCCAGCAGCTCTGAGGCTCCTGAGGGACACAGGGATGTGATTTTGGAGGGGATGGGTTTGGGTCTGGTCTTCAACCCCATCTGGAGCAGCATCAGCTTGTGAGGCTGCAAAGGCAAGCAAGGAAGGAGGGAATATCTCCAGAATTCCTGTGGAAACTCAGGAAGGTGTGGTGCAGCCACTCTGGCTGTGAGTGAGAGGAGCTGCTTTGGAAAAACCCCACCCCCGTGTCCCGGTGTTCCTCTGGACCCCCAAAGCTGTGCCTTTCCCAAGCCCACCCTTGGTCACCCCCAGTGTCACCTTTTGAACCCTGTTAGCAAAGCACGGGGGGAGCCTCACCCCACGGCAAAAGCCGCTGGGAGAATCCTCCAGGGGACAATTGAGCACTATCAAACACAACTGCAGTAATACTTTACTGTCTGCTGCAGATATTGAGCCCTCATTGCAGTAATTGTCACGGTGACAGAGCTGGGAACACTTGCTGTAATTAGGACAGTTGTTTTGTCATGTGTAACGATCTGAAGAGAAGCAAGGAAAGAGGCAACGAGCACTAATCTGCTCTGGTGTAGTGAAGGGGAACCGTGCACACACCAAATACAGCTAATATATTGGAAATTCAGATGAGCAGGCATTTTGAGGAAGTGAGGAAATAAATGGTAAAACAATACATCTATTCAGGGAAATTTATGCTCTCCTGGGTGTCTGTATCTGGAATAGCAAGTGCAGATGTTTTGCTGTAGAGGTTTTTTTTTTGAAGGTGATCCCGGTGATATCTCACAAAAATCCTCAGCCAAACCCATGTGTGTATATAGGCATATAAATGTGTGCTGATATATGTTGATATAAATATATTCAAGTACATTTCTATAGGTGAAATGTCTCTTACTCCAGCACCTGGAGAACGTTCAGGGCACACTTAACAAAACTGAGCAAATGTGTGGAACATGTATCACTCAAACTATTTTAATTTCTCATAAATAATCACTCCAGCCTCTTTATTCTCTCTCTCCTCTTCCTCTCCTCTCTCTTTCTCTCTTTTTCCTTTTTGCAATCTTTTTATACTGTGCTCCAAATTACCTTTTATTCTGATTCAGAGTCTGGAATGGCTGTTCTGGTTGGGTTTTAGCTGATGGCAAACATTTCTGTGGATCAAAAGCTCTTGGGAAATGGCCCCAATTTGGGATTTGTAAGACTCAGAGCTGTAGGATATCCATTGCTGTGGGGGGACTGCAGACTCTTTAGGCAGGAACTGCACTGGGGTGCTCAGAGACAGTAGTAGAAATTTCCCTGATTTAAATTTTGCCATTTAGAGCATTTTTCAATGAGAAAATGGATTTTCAATTCCTTTTTTCTGGTTTCCACCAAAATTTTGACATTTTATTTCACAGCTGGAAGGATCTTGAGGAAAATAGCACTTGCCATTTAGTGTTCTTTTTTGGTGTTAAGCTAAATTTAGTGTTCATATTTTCAGTTTTTTTTTAGCTTTACAGTTTTCAGTGAAATCTTTCCTTCACTACTGAGGCAAATCAGAATCTTCCCATCTACTTCAGCAGCACCAAGATTTCTCTTTTGATGTTTTACTACAGGAAATCATTCTTGTAAGGACCTTAAATGTCCCTTAGAGCTTATCAACCTCTAACCTGTGTTTTAAAAAGGTTCCAGGGAACAGCAGACCACTTAGTCTGACCCTGATTCCAAGTAAAACGTCATGATTAACCCCAAACCTTATTAACAAAGAACTGGAGGGTAAAATACAATTAATGACAGCCAGCAGGAAGGAATACAAATCTTGTCATATAAACATTCTGTCTTCTTGACAGGACTGCATTTCTGCTCCAGAAAGGGAACTGGGGCAGTGCAATGTACCTGGATTTCTCCACGGCATTTAACTTAGTCCAGCTGCTGTCTGGCCTTGTTAGGTGGTTAAACACTGTTAGGTGTTTTAAATCCTGCCTCATCACTGGATCCCTGGGTGAACTGTTCATATCAATCGAGTTTTTGTGCCAGTGATCCAAGCAAAGGTGGGAAACAGACGTGGGGAGGACCTCAAGGGGACCTGGGGCTTGGTGGAGCAGTGAAAAGCCAGGACAAAAGGTAGGAGCAGTAGGAATTTTCAGGTTAAGGGGCTTCAGGTCAAGAGAATTCATCTAAAATGAAGCAAATCCTGTGGGAACAGAGCGTGTGGTTTTAGCTGTGATTCCAAACACTCCAAGGCACAGGCAGAGAGAGAGGTGGGCAGTCACCTCCACTGGCTTCAGAGTGCAATGATTGTGTAAAAAGCAAATTAATAATAAATTACTAATCAAACAAATCCAAATTAATAATAAATTACTAATCAAACAAATAAATCCAGCAAACCAGGAGCAGATTCTCTTCTCACATGAAGCTTTAATGAGGTCCCGATGTGAAATGTCCACGTTCCAGGAGTACCTGAGAATATTCTAAAGGAAACTTAGAGGAGGCCACAAAAACGACCTGGAGGTTGGAAATCCACCTTCTGCCATGGAGCTGAGAGAACCTGACGTGTTGAGCTTCTCAGGAGCCCTGAGTGATGCTGGGATTGCTGTGTGGGCATCCCTCTGTGAGAGGCAGCTCCTCAGCCCTGCTGAGAAGGCATCTTCCCTGGGTGTTTCTGTGGACCAAATTTAGCAGTAAAATAATAGCATTCTATTAAAATGAGACACAGCTTCTGGCTGGGAAGGTGATGGAAGCTCCCAACAGTTTCTCAAGTGCACTCCTGAGTGCTTTCTGTTCTTCAGAGCAGGATTAACTGCCCTTTGGAAGCAGCTATATAAAATCAAGCTGGATTAGAGGGAAATTTTATTGCAAAGACACTTTAGGACTGGTATATTGTGTGTACTTCACATGTGTGCATGTCAGGAGGGGCATTTGAAAATGGTTTTAATTTATGTGGCTATTTTTTACCCCCAAAAAAATTTCCAATGAGAGAACTTATTACTTACAGACTTTTTTCCCCTCAACACCAGATTTCTGAGATTTGAATGTTTGAAGCCTTTGGATGAAAAGCAAAAAAAAACTTCTCTAGCAGGGAGATACCTTTCTACTGAAAGATAACCTCAATTAAATATCTAATTTCCACTGGAAAGGTGAAAAAAAAGTTTTCAAAGGAGGGGGAAAAAAAACTCAGACTGCTCAGGTGTCCTGCATCACTATGAACCCCAGTGTAAGAGAAAAGCTTGACAAAATAATTAATTAGCAGGAATGTTCTCCTGATGGAAAGCATTGAATGGCTGCAGGAGGAACTTTAAAGGCTCCTTTGTGTCCACAAGCACAAACCTGGCTCAAAGGACAGTCCAGGGCAGCTCTGAGCTGTTTGTGAAGTGGCTTTGAGGGAAGCTGAGGAGAACATTCTCACCCCAGCCTGGGGGCACTGGGAGGGAGAGGATTGTGCCTGGCAGCAAAGGAGCAGCAATTTTTGTGGGGGAGGCTTCTGTGAGTGGGGACATGTGGGGAGCACCACAGAGGGGTTGTTCTGGGGTGCCTGCTGGGCTCTGGGGTGTGGGGAGCTGCTCCCAGCCCTGCCCTGGCACAGCAGCTCCAGCTGGCAAAGGGGCCTGCTGGCACATTTTAAGGGTTATTTTGGTGGCTCCAGTTGGGTCCAGGTGGTAAATGTCCCCCGTGGCTCTGTTTGCCCGCTGGATTCAATGGCACTGTGTGCTCCTGGCACGGTGCTGTGTTTGGCACACCTCTGTGCTGCCTGTGCCATCCCACAAACCTGATGGCTTCCCCAAATGCCTTTTTGTCAGCTTGCCCTAAAGGGAATTCCCCAAGCTCTCCTGGTCTGGCGTGGCCACAGCACTTCCAGTGGCCTGTGGCAGCTCTGATCCTTGCCCAAATCTCCTCGTGCCTCCATCCCCTCCCGGGCTGCTCCTGCTGCCCCCTCGCTGTCTGACCACGCTGTGGTGTGTCCCTGCCCTGAGCTATGGGACAGGAGTGTCCCTGCCCTGAGCTGTGGGATCTTTGGGACAGGAACCAGCTCCAGGTCGCTCCCTGAGCTCCAGCTGCAGTTCCTGGGCTGTTGTGGTGCCGAGCACAGCAGCAGCTGCAGGTGCACCCCGTGCAGGGGCTCTGGCAATCAGCATCCCAGCTCTTATTAGGAAGCAGAGGATTTTCCTTAAACTCTGATTAACCAATTATGTTTGTCCTGATTTGAATTCTTCTGTCATCTCCCTCACCACAGGGCAGAGCAGTTTACTGAATTTAAAGAGGACTGCCACAGTTGTGTAAATGAATGAGATGTTTTCTTCAAATAACTATTTATAGATGTAAATCTCTGCCTGGATCTTGGGAACCCTTCCCAGCTCTGCCTCCAGCTCCTGCAGTGGCATCTCTCTTGTCACCTGGAGACAGATGGGAACCTCCCAGAAGCAGAGGCCATGTCTCCCTTCCTTTTCCCCAACCCACGGGGTGGCTGCAAGGCTGAGGACAAGAGAATGTTTTTCTGTCAGGGACACAACAAATTCAAGAGGTCTCTCTCTAACAGAAACTACATTTGAGGCACTCTCTTTAATTTGAGGCAGCCCAGTTGGTGTTTATCTGAAATTAGGGTAGAAAATTGGGTATTTTTGTTCTGTTTAAAAGTACATTTTCAGTCCAAACAAATATTGTCATGTAGTGATGTTCCTGGAAATTTCTGGTGCTCAGTTGCTGTTTGGCATTATGGGTTCAGTGTAGTTTTGGAGGACAAAACCTCCAGTTGTTAACATCCTAATGAAATAAAAACCTGTAATATGAAACAAAACATTAAAGTCATGAAATTTCCTGTACACTTCTAAATGACCAAAACAAGTTTTCATTGATTGTTTTTTCAGATTTTGAAAAAAATAAAGGAAAAAAATCTAATGACAACAATGAAATATTCCAGGTTAATTCCTAAATTACCTGGAAGAGACATGAACATTTGTAAATGCACAGTGGTAAATTGTTCATGTAACAAAACAGCTCCTAAGAAGGACTTTCCATACCTTTCACTTCTCTCTTTTCAGTGTAAGAAGTATTTTCCATTTTGCCTGGCTTTTACACTGATTTTCCCAGATGGGAGTGGAGTGAATTAAAGTGTTCAAGGCAAATGCTGTGGCAAAGTTTGCTGCTGCCTGGTTAGACCTGCAAGTGAGGCCCCTGTGGACATATTTATATTTAATATTTTGCCTTCTGTGGGAATCATTAGATGGACAAAATGGCCCAACTCCTCCTTCCAAAAATAATCCACTAACATCTATCCTTCACCAGGACAGGTGGCAGCTTTGGTTTAATTCTAAATTTTCAACAGCAAGGAACTCTGATTCCAATGTGCACTTAAGGTGGAAAACTAATTTTTGAGGGTTCACAGTTGAAACTTATTTTAGCTTTTTATTTTTCCTCCCATCGTGATGGAAAGTTGAAATAAATGAGCTGGATTCACCATTCAATTATGTTAATTTACAGCCCTCTAACCCCAGCAGTCATGCTGACATATAAATGATGAAGCAGAGCATATGATCAGATCCCTGGTACTACAAAAGAAGTGTTAAGCCAAGGGTGAGCAAAGATTTTGGAGCCCAGGAGTGTCCAGATGGGAAATGCAGTTTGCCCACAGACCCCAGAAATTGTTCTGTCAAGGTGCTTAATGATGATGTTTTCTGGATTTAACACTGAATTCACATTTTGAAGAAATGTTTATAGGTGTTTAAAAGAACAACCGACAAGAAAATTCCACTGTAAGATAAAGCTACACATTTAATTTTGGGTCAAAGAGGACAATTCTTAGAAATCCAGGTGGAGACTGTTTCTTTTTCATTTTCAAGAACTTGATTTTTTATTTTTGAGCCAGATGATAGTGCTAATAATTTGGACACTGAATGGAATGTCCATAGGTATACTTAGATCCCGTTTATCCCAGAACTCCCGTTCCTGTGTGAGTAAAGCCGAGCTCTGCCCAGCGTTGGGCTGGGATTGTAAATGTTGGGCAGTCACAGAAAGGAAGGTGAGAGATGTACCAGGGGCTGCACTGGGGCAGAGCCCATTTTCTGTCTGTGCCTTGAATTTTCTTGGGGTTCTTGGAGAAGCTGAGAGTGGATTTGTGGGAGGGTGGGAAGGGTTGGGATCAAGGGGGAGCAGTCAGAACCTCCCCATGGTTTGGGAGCTGTGCAAGCAGAGCAGCTCTGCCCTGCCCTGTCCTGGCCACTGACCTGGCACAGATTCAGCACCTGGACGTCATTTCCCACTGCAACCTCACACCTGGAGAGATTTCTCCAGGAAAGCTTCTTTCCAGGAGAAAAAGGAGTTTCAGGAGGCTGAGCAGGCTGGGCTGTCCCACGCATGTGACACCTGGAGACCCCAGAGCCCTTCAGGCCATCCCCAGTCCTGGCTCTGAGCTGCTGAGCACAACTAACAGCACATCAGAGCCTGGCTGCTCTGGGAGCAGAGCTGTGCTTTCAAGTGATAAAGATCTCTTTTTTCCAGCTCCAGTGAAAACAGAGATGCAGAGAGCTGCAAGGCCAGCCAAGTGTGCTGAAGGAGGCTCTGGCTCCTGCTCACTCACTGGCATTTTCTCACTCCACTGGAACCTGTTGTATCCCAATGAGTCCTGGGGGCATTGGAAGCTCCAGGGTGTATCTTTGGGGAGGAGATTTGGCAACTTCCAATCCTCAGGGAGGATTTACAAAAGCTGCAATAAACCAAAGAAAAGCTCATTAAAAACATGCTGAATTTTTTTCCAAGTCCCACTAACCCTATTCTCAGCCCTCTTGTGTTTCAAATGCCAGCACAGAGCTGGAGTTTGTAGCCAGGGACAGAAACAGAGGGGTCAGACATGGAAATGTTCATGGACAGTGGGAGATTGCTTTACAAGAACTCAGGTGGGCACCCAGGTGCCTGTTCTACATCTGTACCAACAAATGGGAGAGTCTCCATGTCCCTGTACCACGTGTGCCATGTTCCTTGGGCACAGTGTCTTTGTACAGATAAAATTTGTTTCTCACAAAGCGTTTGGGAACAGTTTTTTGGGCTGCACATCGTGGCAGGCTCGGAGTGTTGCTCTGTAAGTACAAATATCGTGACAGGGTGATTTCCACCACATCCTTGGAAGCAACAAAAGGAAAGGTGGAGGTCCACAAAGTCAAATTGTACTTTTAGAGTGAGGGGATATTGTCATTTCTAAAGGGCTTAAAATTAAATTCTTGGGGATGAGGCACGGTTTGTAGGATTCTTTCATGCTGGGCAGCCCCTGTTTGTCCCTGTTGTCACCCATGGCAGTAAGACAGCACAAAGTCTGTGGTTGTGGAGATGAAGGGAGCCCAAGGACAGGAACTTCTGGGCTTAAACAACTGCCTGGGTGCTGGAGGGCTCTGCCAGGCACTGCCCCTTCCTTCCAGAGCAAATTGCAAATGTTTTTTCTATCCTCATTCTGGCAAGGAAACCCAAGTGAGGGGATCTTTAGAAATCCTGGCTGTCTGTAACTCTCCCCCAGCCACGGGCCCCAGGAGAGCACAGGAGGATCCAAGCAAGCCACCAGAAGTTGGCTGTTTTCTCATGTTTTAGAAAGTGTGTAATTTCTCTTAATTCTCCATGAACCTGACATCTGATAGGACATCTAATAAAGCCCATAAGTAGTGTTTTATGAAGCTCCACTTCCCTCCTAAGCTCACCAGGGATCATTCTTCTCTTTGAAAAACAGCTCATCATTAGGAATCAAAGATGTTTGATATACAAAATAATTTCCCAAATTAGGGTTTGTCAAATGTAGGTTTGCAAATCTCTGCTTTTTTTTTTTTTTTTTTTTCCTTTCTCTCCCTTGCTCTCCCCTTTAGGTTGATTATATCTTGGAACTAGAGGCAAAATAAAATTCTTCCACCCTTTCCCCTCCTTCCATCCTTTCCTTATCTCACCCCTCCTCTCCCTGTGGCTCAGCCCCACCTGAGCGGTGCCTGCAGGGCTCTTCCAGCCGGGATTTATTTCATGCCAGCCCCTCTGGCAGTGCCCAGCAGACACCCCGAGGTGCCCAGGGCTGCGGGCAGGGTGGGCACCGGGGCTGGAGCCCAGGGAGAGGGGGCTGCCGCCGGCTCTCCCTCCCGGAGTGCCAGCAAACAGTTAACGGTTTAATACTTTACAGAAAAGTCAAGACAGACTTGTGATTCTTGATGTTAATGAAGGTGTCACACATTGTCTAGAGAAAGTTGTGCCTGGCAATCTTCCTTTTTTCGGATGCCTACACCACTGACATTTCATCTCGCATTCAAAGAGCACTACCTTAATGAAATGCATAATTAACATATTCTAATTGTGCTGAGCGCTGTGATGATTTTGACAGAACTCACTTTCCATGTCTAATTTGATGCTAATTTAATCTGTTCCTCTCCCGCTGACATGACCTTTCTTGATTGAGTTTCACTGAGGAAATTTTTTGATGGATTGATTTATCAGCACTGCGGAGACAACAAAGGCTCAGGGTGAGGGCAGAGCCGGCTGGGGATGGCCTCCAACGCCTGCACACCCTGAACTCCAGCTCCATGGCCTCCTTCCAGAGCCTGCCTGTCTCAGCTACTGATGGAATTCCAGAAATGTGACATCTGCGGGTGGGTTTGACCTCGCTGAGAAATACGGTAAATATCGTATTGTGCCTGGCAGTCTCCTGCAGGGGAAACTTCTCCCTGGGCTGCTGTGGTGCTGCTGGAGCAGGGCAGTGCCAGCCAGGGCGGGCAGCCCTGGGCTCTGGACCATTCCACCAACCTGGGCACTGCTGGCCATCAGCAGAATGAAAAGTGCAGTGGGATGGGGTTGTAAGAGGTGTCCCAAGATGTAACCTACTTTCGGGAGGTTCCTTCACCCAACTTTGTCTAATGCTTCCTGGTGGCTGTGTGTGTTTAACAGCCACGGTGTGCATTTATAACATTATCTGTGCAGCTATAGATACATAATTTATGGCTTGTGTATATATGATTATACCCTCATTCAAACATGGAGAGGAGGTTTAATAATCCTCCCAATGTTGTGAAAGATATTAACTGTATCTCCCAGCTCAGGAGGTGAGTGTGTGCCTGTGGGAACACACTGCTCTGAGGAAATCTCGGGGGGAAATAGTGAATTTTTTGATTGCTTCACAAGAGAGGAAATTAAGGCAGAAATTCTTCCCTGTGGGGGTAAGGAGGCCCTGGTGTAGGGTGCCCATCCCTGGCGGTGCCCAAGGCCAGGCTGGACAGGGCTTGGAGCACCTGGATAGTGGAAGGTGTCCCTGCCCATGACAGGGGTGGCACTGGGTGGGCTTTAACGTCTCTCCCAACCCAAAGCATTTTCTGATTATATGGAAACTTGGAATTTTATATTGAATATATGCCTATTTATATGGAATTACATGAATACCTATTATTATGGAATTATTTATTGGAATATATACCTAATTATATGGAATCTGTACCTATTGCTTTGTATTGTGACAGCTTCCTGCTCCCCTCATGGTGTGCCTGCCGTATTGTCCAGGGTTCTGTATCTCAAAAAAGGTCCTTCCTGACCCTCCCAGTGATCTCTTCAATGCCCTGAAACACCAGATTTAACTTTGCCTGTTCCACTACAGCTGCTGCTGCTCATAAACTCCGAGTTCCTGGCACTGCCTCAGCATGTGTGTTTTTGTTGCTTTGGGAAAAGCAGAGATAGCATCTCACTTTAGAGAGCATAATAATATCTAATTGACAGCATTGTTGAGATGAATTTTATAAACACCAGTGACATTAAAACAAAAAAAGGAAAATTAAGAATTTATGTTTCATCTTGCTACAGATTTAAGAAGTTAAGACACACATGTTCACTTTCTTGAGGAGTTGATGGAATAGTTTAGTTTTAAAAATGACTTCTTGATGTAAGTCCCAGATTTTCTTATCAGTGTTTAGCTACACTGAGCAAACAGTAGATGCTTAAGGAGAAGGGCAAAGGCAGCCCAGAGAGCAGAGGGATTCTCCCAGCTGGGCTGGGACCTGCTCCTGCCCTGCCCTTGCCCTCCAGTGAGTCCAGGGTCAGGGAACTGGTCCAAGAGGGGCCCAGTCCATGTGCCCAGCACAAAGGAGCTCGAGGAAAGCCCTGCAGAGCAGGGGTGAGCTGGGGGTTAAAACCCCCAGGAGCCCCTGGGTGCTTCCCTGCCCACCCTGCAGCCCCACCTCCACAACCATGGCAGGACCAAGGGTCCCCATCCCTCCTCTGATGGGCAAATGCAAGCTTGAACCTGCCCAAACTGGAGCTGGATTTCGGGATGCCAGGGAATCCCACCCATCTACACCAGGCCTGAGTTTGGGTCTCGAGTGGATGCTTGGTATGGGTTTTGTTTGGGGTTTTTCATGTGGGTAATTTTTTTAATTTTGGGGAAAAAACCTCATTTTGCAACTGAGTCCTTCCTGTCTGATTTCAGCTCTTTGCCAGAGGACAGGCCAATACTGATTAATTCACAGATCCTCTGCTCTCTCTCTCTCTCCCAAAAAAAAAAGCACTTGTGTATCCATTCTGGCTAAGTCTGTTGGGCAGCTGCATCCCAAAATGTGTAAACCACGTTATAACTGTGAAACTATGAGTCATTCAGTGTTATTTACCATTGATACTGGCAGGCAGCCTGATCTGTTCCTGTAATTATGTCTCTGTCTCTACCAGGGAGATCAAAAGTACAGAAATTCCAAGTAATAGGAGTACAACTATATCAGTGGGGTGAAACTGAGCATCTGGATCAGAGAAAGAGATATTGAGTGCACAGTGTTGCAGGAGATCAAAGAGGGAACTAAATCTAATAAAACAGTAATAATTGGTAAGCTCACTTCCAACATATGGAACATCAGAATTTGGTATTAAAATGTTATTTCTGAAGAACTTTAAAAAATTGGAACAGATAGTTTGAGGACATACAAGACTTGTGTGCATTCTGCTCTAGGCTCAGTATTTCTGAAAAGAAATCAGATGCCTTCATCCATATTTAGGAAACTAATTTAAGAACAATTTAAAAAAGAAAAAAAAAGAATCCTGAAGAAATCTTACCCAGATACTTTCATCTGTGGTCACCTGGGTGCTTCTGGTTATTTTCCTGATGAACCCAGTTGGAAAGAAGGGAGTGGAATTGAGTTTGCAGCTATGCCTGTTCATCAAATGCTCTTTTTCATTAGAACAGTTCACTTCAATAAAATCCTGGGCACGTTTGATAAGACAGTATTCAAGGAACAAAGCTGTTAGGAAATGACTTGCTCATAAGTTCCAGCAATAATTTTTGGCCTTAGAATATTACTTGGTGTTTTTCATTGTCAGTGGAAAATGAAAATGTAGCATTTCAATTGTGAGCCATTAGGAATGGAGCGAGGCCCCCTGTTCTGTGCACTTCATCTACAAATTGCACCAGAATACTTGGGTGAACTTTTGATCTGCCAGCACTCACGGGGAAAAAAACAACAACATTCCCAGAAAATGCCCATTAATTTGAATGATTGAATATTCAAGGGGAAGGTTTCTCCTTATCAAGGTTTCTACAGAAGGAAAGTGAGAATTAGTAAAATGTGGTTAATATAAATAGAACCTGACTGCTGTATGAAGGGAAGTTTTTAGCACTCAATGCTTTGCAGATGGGTGCATCTCCTTGCAAAATGGCTGAGGACAGGAATGTTTGGAGCATGGAAAGGGAACATTTAAGATATAGGTATAGATGGATGCAGTGAGTCATCCTTGTCGTAACTGCATCTGTATTCCCGAATCTCCATTGTTCAGGTTTGCTTGTGATGGAGCTGTAAAAGCCAGGATTTATATCTGTGGAAAGGTTATTTAGCACGTAGGCTTTGCACAATATGGTTTGTGAGAGAACAAGTGTGGAAAGACATGCTGAGAGTTGGATAAAATACTGGCGAAAATAGAAACAGAAGCGTGCCATGGTTTGTGAGGGACTCTGCTGTGGTGCTGTTTGCAGGAGTATTTGGTATTGTCTATTTTCTGATCAGCTCTCTGACATCTCAGGAATGATAGTTATGACTCACATAACCTCGATTCTTCTTCTAAGAGAACATCATAGGAAATATTTCCCCGGTAGCCTTAAGGGATCTCTGGTAAAGCAGAGTTTGTGGCTTCATCAGGTGGTGGGCTCATCAATTATTAAAGCTCTTTGCATTCTTCTTTCTTCCAAAACTGAAAAAGCTTTTGGGAAAACCAGTTTGGCCTTGAATCTGCTCAGGTCTGTCCTTTATTTGGGGCTGTTTTGAAGGATTGGCTTACAGCTCTTTATTCATGGCAAAGAATGAACCCCAGTAAGACAGGATTGTGTGAGCAGCGTACTGGGCTTGAATTAAGAATTCAACCCCACATCTATAAAAATGAGCTGTAAATGTACATTCTGCACAGCCCCTGGACTTCAAAAGCAAAGGGAGCAGCTGTCTGGCTCCATGATCGTGTCACCATCCCCAAGAAGTGGCACTTTTGAGAAACCCACAACCATACACATATTTACAGATATGTAACATAACATACACTCAGCTCCACTCCCAGCTACGGAATCAACAACAAAACAAACAAACGAAAACTTGCAGTGCAGAAATATCTGCAGCAAGCCTTTTTTCTGAGGAAATATTATTGAGGTGCTGAACAACATTTGATCACTTGCAACCCTTTCAACTGACGTTCTATTATTCACATGTCTCTTTCATTATGCAACAGATGGTGAGTCCTGTCGCTGATTTTTTTCTTCAGATTCACAAAACTTCAATGGATCGTAATATGACCCTAAAAATGAGTAGAAAAAGAGAATGCTTGTTAAGGTTTTATCTTTGATAATAATCCATTGACAGAGAATAGCAGCTGACCTCCTATAAACCAAAAAAAGACACATTTGCCTTATTTTATGAAGAGCATTTGTCTAAAACATTTGACTGAGCTGCAGAATGTGGCCTTCAGCTGAAATGAAAGATGGTCCTTCTGTTGCTACACAAAGCCATATTTGCTGCTGCAAAGTGCAAAAGGATAGGCTGACAAATTGATAGTATGTCAGGAGCAAACCCGTGCTCGTCTTCACAAACATCTGCATATTTGTGAAGATTCTGACTGAGAAATATTTTATTTAGAGGCTTCATTTGGCAAATCTAAGATAGTCACCATGCTGAGGTCTAAACATTGTTAGAAATGTCTTTAAATACAATCCCTCTGTCTGCTTTCTGGCCACTTATTAATAGACGTTTCTCAGAGCTAAAAGATGGGGGGGAGTCTTGGAGCAATTAAAAGCTATGCTCCATATGCCTTTGATGTTTTTTTATCTCATCCTAGACTGGCTAGATCCTGAATTATTATGCCATGAGTTATTAGATTGGAGAGTTTGCAGTAGTAAGTTAAATAATAAAATGCTGGTATGTTCCTCCTCCTCCTTCTAGACTGAAGTAATTTGCAAACACAGCTCAGTCTGGCAGAACCCTGCATTCCTGAGGAGCCTAAAGCCCACAAACATTCACCCTCCAGCTCACCAGGTGGGTCTTCTCCTCTCCATGCCATGAGGTGTGAGGCTGAAACGGGACCACCTTTGGGGTGAAAAGCCCCATGGGCTGGTTTGAGATGGGTCATTTGTGCCTTTAACCTCTAAGAACTTCATCCAGGTCCTTTAGTGTGAGGCCAGGCTCTGTCTGCAACCAGGAGAGCAGATAAACCTTCAGTGGGGTATTCAGAGCTTTCCTCCTTTAGTTCCAGGGGAAATCTGAGCTGTTAAATTCATTGGAGCAATGGTGGTACTTCAGCCTATAGAAAATTTGTAATTAAGACCTGAGAACTTGGAGAGTTATTTTGTAAAATGGCATTAATATTAATAATACAAAATATTTTATCTGGGAATCATTTCTTCTTTTGCATCTTGTTTTCTGTGATGATAAGAGTTGCAGGAATTCAATAACCATTCAAGTTTAGGTTCTTGTCCTGTAAAAAAGATGCATGAACATACTCAGATTGAGCTTGTTTGTTTGTCTTTTAAATCAAATTCCTGGCTGAATCAAGCCAAGCCAAGATATGATTTTTTTTTAAACTCTGTTTGCCTGCTCTAAGGCATAACCTAATTGATAACACAATATCATACTGCTGCAGTGAAGAAAAGTTGATAGACCAGCTCCTCTCTGCTATAAGCCAGCATAAAGCTTTTCCAATTTAACCAGCTAAGAATCTCCTTGAACTCACATATTTTTGGCAGGCTTGGCTCTTTAGACACTATTATAAGTTGGTCTTTCACATTTTTGCAGAAAGTCTTTCAGGCCCTGCCTCCCTGAGTTAGGCAAGCACGAAGGAATCGACATGAGTCGAACTAAACAAAAACTCAGCCCCAGTGCCTGCTTCTTGCCAAGAACAGTGCCCCAGAACTCGAGCACTGCTGTGTTTACTGGCCCTTTCATAACACTGTCAGTATCGAGGAGTTGGTAAATAGAGAACTCATCCAGGAGGCTGTCAAATCCTTCTGCACTGCTGCACACCCCACGATGATATGCTAACTCTCTCCCGTTTTGCCAGGCAGCCTGACTTTCCAGGCTGGGTCAAGAACAAATGACACTTTTGCAGTAGGCTGTCCTTCAGGGGAAAGGATGCTAGCCACTGATTTCTCCTCAGTGTGGCCGTGCAAAGGGAGCTAGCTGAGGTTTGGCATTCTGCACTCGTTAAGGATCCCCAAGTCTCCCCACAGCATCACCTCCTACTCGCTGCTGATTCTCGGTCGCACTTTAATATTTCTCATTCGTGTGCTCAAAGCACTCTGCAAACACTGCTGAGCCCAGCCAATGCTGCTGCTGGTGGCACTGTCACCTTCTAGGGAGCTTCTCACACCAAACAGAGCCCAGGGGGCAGGGAGTGGGCAGAGCACGGGCAGAGGGATTTGGGTGGACTCAGCCGTGGGATGAGGAGCAGCTCCCAGATCTGCTGCTGTGGGTGGGCACTCCCTCCCAGACCCCAGGGTTTCCTTGGCAGCTGTTTTGGAGGTTGCAAAACTACAATTTCATT
The DNA here is from genome assembly GCA_013400635.1 of Hypocryptadius cinnamomeus. Taxonomy (NCBI): domain Eukaryota; kingdom Metazoa; phylum Chordata; class Aves; order Passeriformes; family Zosteropidae; genus Hypocryptadius; species Hypocryptadius cinnamomeus. The sequence goes on along the minus strand of VYZP01068429.1, from coordinate 100,545 downwards.
TCAGTGATCAAGCACACCAGAGCCAGGTTTAATTTTTGTCCTGTGACTGTTGGCAAATTAGATCCAAATGACAAGGCAGGGTTTGTACTCTGGCACCGGGCCGGTGCTTGCATACAATAAATGGCAATTTTTTTGTCATATTACAAGAAAATCTCTCATATCCTTTAATACGAGAATATTAGAATCCTGGTAGGTGTTCTGCAGTGTTCAGGCAGTTTTCTGATCCGTTGACAGATCTGGGGTGTGATGCCTCATGATGGGCACTGTCAGCCTGCTGGACAGTTCAACAGATTCTGAGGAGGATTCTGTGACAAAAAGTGCATAAACCACAGTTTTAGTTCCCTGTTCCAAGTCTTCTCACTGATTCTCTCATCCTACATGTCAGGAGAAGTAGTGAGGTACAGCATGAGTGACTGTGAATCATTTCCACCATTCTGAAAAGGAAAAAAAAAAAGATAAAAAGAGGGACATGTATTGTGGCAGCCCAGGTGAATTTGACATTCCTGCAGATGTGCAATAACATAATCTGCTTCTTTTCCCGAGTTCCTCTCCTACAAGGCTTTGTTGGCATGATTAGCCTCCTTAGTAGCATCCTCCAGAGGGAATTCTGCAGAGATGAAATACAAAAACTGCTTTAAAATGATAAGTCACAAATAGGATCTGCCACAAGGCATTATAAACAAAACTAGACACAAGAGACTCATAAAAAAATTAAAGTCTAAAGTAACTGAGAAAAACCCCCAAATCTTCCTGCCTACAATCTCATTTGCACACCTGAGTTGTTTGTGCAGCTTCCAGGCTGCAAGAAGCACAAAGGCAGCAAAGGAGCAGTGAAGTGACCACCACAGTGACCACTGATTTCAGACATTAATTCTGCACAGTTTCCACACCCACTAACAGGGAGGGTGTTCCCAGCTCTCTTTGACACACTTGGAGTTTTTCTGCCTCTGTGTGTTGCTGAAAATTTGATCTTGAAACAAAAAGGGAGATGCTGGGGGGAGGGAGAATAATTGAACAGAGCATTTTCTGAAGTTTTAAGGGTTGTAATTGCCTAACTACTGATATGATCTGGATAAAACTGATCAATGTATTGAAAACATTACCAATAGCCCCAAGCTCTGAGGGTGATAAATTCCTCCCAACACATTCATTTCATGATACTGCAGACATGAAATTCTGACCTAAAAAAGTAAAATTATATTTCAGCATATGTGGCCTCTTTTCAGATATTTTTTATTACATTATTTTTAAGGCTTCTTTTTCAATCTTGGAAGTTTTTTTAATTATTATTTTTATCTTGACCATCTTGTTGCCCTTCTCAGAGCAAAGAGGGCATTAGAGACTTCACCTTCATCATATTCAAGTGATTGGTTCAAATGAGAACTCCCTGACAGGAGTTAAAGCTGATAAACTTCATTGTGAAGCTCTTCTTAGTACATTTTAAATTCCAGTTTTAGATGCCCAACCTTGTCTGGTTAAATGAGTTTCAAATGAGTGTCTCAGGTGCTGTTGAGCCTTGAATCCCTGGTTTTGCTGTGCTGAAGGAAAAGGCTGGACTGTACAGAGCATGTAAAACCACAGCTGGACTGGCCAGGAAACAACAGTTCCATTTTCTGGAAAATTTGGGGATTTTGCACATTCATAACTTGTTTCTCATCAGTGAAGGAAACCATGAAAAAAATATAGTGGGGCACAGAATGCCTAGAAAAGGTAAAATGACCCATAGTGAAATCTGGGAGGGTCATCCCAGCACTTTTATCCTGTGCTTTCAGCAGAGAGCTGAAGCTCAGTCTGTTGTGGGTTTAGCACACTCTGCAATCAGCTCACTTGTGGTCTCTGGGCTGTGCTTTTTTCTGACCTGAAAATTGCTAATTGCACTGGCAATGTCCTCGAGGAGCAATGGACACATTTCCAGCAGCCAGGGTTGCTTTTGGAGAAGCACAATTGTAGTGGGCAGTGCTGGATGTCAGAAATGAAGACGTTGCAGTTCAGAGAAAGGCTTGTTATGTTGGTAACAAATACCTGAGGGAAGCATTGTCAATAAAGCAGCCTGTGAGAGATCCTGAGCCCACCGAGCAAGAACTGCTACATGAGGATAAAGTTAAAATATTTGCTGTGCTTTGTAAAATGATGCATTGGATGGATCAGACTAGTTCAGGGACCTAAATTTTAGCTTAGACAAGAAAATTTGAGGTGTTGATGTTTAGGGAGTGCTCCACAGATGTGTTTCTGTTGCTGGCACATGGGGAAATTCCAGCTTTAAGCCCCTGGGTGTACAGGAATTGCATCATGGTGTCATCAGCACTGGATCCTGCCCTCACTGTGGTTTTTGGACCACGCACCAACCTCCAGCTTCAACCCAGAGTCCAGACAGCTGCATTGCCATCCCAAATTAAACCATCAGGGTGGTTTTCCTATTTTTGCGCTGTGTCAGGCTGTTTTTTCACACCCCAGTGTATTCACTAGATCACCTTTCTTCTTCTCAGTAAGGTACGACCAAGTTTGTCTTTTGGAATTATTCTGTAAGGATTGAGGCATCGATTGCCATCTTACACAGAGCAGAAGCAACAGCAAAATTCTCTCTCCTCCTTCCTTAAGGGAAAAGCATTTATTTCTCCATGGGCAGAGAAATCAGGTCATGTCAGGTAAGTCATTTAGGAGTGGACAGCATCATGGAATATTACTTCCCAAATAATCCCTGAAGTTAAGAGTGTAATGCCAAGGCCAAGCATAAATGCCTTTTTCTTCCTGTGATTCAGTTCTCAGATCCAACAGATTGCTCCCTATGTACAACCACACACAAAATTTTCCAGGATGCAGCACCAGGCACCCCATCCCAGGGATTTCTGGGATGGTTTTCTATCATGCCATGTGGAGGACTGCAGTCTGCTCATAGAAAAAAAAAAAAAGAGCATTCCACTTTATTACTTAGCATTGAGAAAAACAAGTTTAATTGGCTTCTGCTGTGCTTTAATAACTAAAGAACAACAAAGGCATTTAGTCATTCACATAATTTCCTGTTTTTAAAGGATTTTAAATGCAACTCAGTGATTAACATTAAAAAGTAGCTACTGTGCAGACATAAGAACTACTTCATTTTTTAATTATATTTTAACAGGTATAGATTCGATGTTCTTGACATTTATAAGAGGTTCTTCATTTCCAGCAAAGTACCATGATGAAATTTCCACTCCCATGGCTTGATCACCCTCGTGTGCCTTCCCAGAGCTGCTCTGGCAGGCTGGGCATAGATCCATAATATTGCACTAAATCAATATATTGCAATAACTATTGCAATATATCCCAGTCTATGGAGTGCAGTCATCAAAATAGAACCAAACTAAAACCAAACTGAAATCTCTCTGCTTTTCTGTTCGTGGGGAGGAATGAAAAGATGATGATGCCCTGGGTTGTTCCTGTCTCTGGTGACCGTATTTTGAAAAGCTGTTAAAGGCAGGAAATCCATGCCCAGCTCCAAGGAGCTCGGTGGGACCCTGAGCAGGAGCTGGGATGCAAGAGAGGCCTGGTGGGCAGAGACCAGGAGGTTTCAGAGGATACTGAACAGCAAACCCTTGAGGATACAGCTCCCACCCACCTGTCAGTGGACTCCAGACACGTCCCTTGCTGCCTTCTGTGCCTCTGTGCCGCTGCAGAGTGACCTCAGCAGTGACCATTCGGCACAGAGCGAGGAATTTGCCATTTAGACATCATTTTGGTTAGAAACCCCCCCATGCAGAGTGTGTCTGTGGGGCTCAGCCACACACAAACCTGCAGCAGCAGCTGCTGACAGCAAACCACGTTCATTTTGTGTCACACGAGCGCGGTTTGCGTGGGGTTTTTTGTTCTCATGAATCACAAGTTTCACTCGAAGATTTCGCTGTGACTGATGCTCAAACACAGAGTGAAACCCATTTGAAATTGCTGAGTATCATTCTGTTCCTTGAACTTGGCCATCAGGGAGGGGGGAAGCAAACCCTGCCCTTCTGTCACACTTTGTTTGGCTGGGTCTGTCTGGCGTGACACATCCCTACAGGGCCGGACGCCGCCAGCCGTGGTGCCCACGGTAACATATCCACACATTAGGCAGAATTCCTGATTTTGTAGGATTGCTGTTGTTTTTCATCCTTCCCTGCCACTGACCCCTGCAGGTCTGGGCCTCCAAGAGGTATTTCATGACAGAAAGAGCTCACAAATGGTGTGAGATGTGTGTCATGGAAAGGTTGGCATCATATTTCTTGTGTGCGAAAAGGACAGCAAAAATCACCGAAATGGACGATAATAACTGATTCCATAGAGCTTCCAACTCCCTCAAGGCTGAAACATCTTGGGCCTTTCTGAAGAGAGGCATATATTTTGAAGAGAAAGGGGGAAGGAAATAATAAAAAAAAAGCCTAATCTTCTGCTGATGTGGCCTTGGCAATCGACTGAACTGACAAGGCTGTGTATTTGTAAAACAAGCTGCGCTAAGTATTTTTTCGGCCTTGCGTTTAGAAACACGCGGAGGGGGGGAAGAAAAAGGAAGAGGAAAAAAAAAAAGAATAAATATGGAAATCAAATGTAAAAACTTCTTGCACTCACAACTGGCTTCCCGGAGGGAATTCCTGCCTCTGTTCTCTGCTCTTCCTCCACTCAGCAAAACAACTGCCAGTCATTAACGGCGCCGCGGCGCGCTCGCTGTACAGTAATTGAACACCAATGGCCCACCCTCATTTGCATCCCCCAGCTCTTGATTGGCAGCTGTACATGAAATGCCAGATCAGTTGAAAGTATGTTGTGAGCTGGCACTAATGATCCAGTGGCTCCGGGGAAACCTGCCATATTGTAATTCGGCTATCAGGCATGAAAGAAATAATTCTAAGTGCCAGCAATGTGAAGCCGAATAAATGTTTCAGTGCTGCAGGTTGCCAAGGGTGACACTTCTGATTTAGTATAAACGAATGCCCCGTTGCCTTTGGGGTTGGGGGAGCTCGCAATGTATCTGAGATGTGTGTATAAAACATCAGTATTAGAAAATGGCTTCGGCACGGGATGGGAAACAGAGGCCTGGTCCCAGGCGGTGCGGGAATGTTTACAACTAATGACTGGATGAAAGGATTTTTCTACCTACTGTAATGACAGGCAAAATAGGATTTGCTTTCCCTGAGATGGAGAATAATGGCTATGTTAACTCTGCCTTTCCTTTTTCTTTCTCTCCCTAAATGAAATGCTCTTTTGTAAAGAAAATCACATCTATTTTCTTCTGTGTAGTGGAGGGAGCGTGCGGATTTAACTCCTTGGGAGCGTTGGGGTTTTGGAGGGAAGGAGGTGGATGAGGGTTTGTGGGTGGCCTCTCTGGCCAGCCCCTCATCACCTGTCACAGATTTCGTGCCAGGCAAAGATTTTTTTAGTAGCGCTTATGCTCTTGATTAATGTTAAAATCTGTTGAGAGATGAAAGAAAAGGAGCTCAATGCCTTAAAAACGTAACACAGACAGTTTTTACTTTAATATTTCAGCTGCTGCACATTAGAATGTCACAAAAGGTGAGGGTGGAGGGACAGGTGTCTGCAGATGCTCAGAAACAAGGAGGCAACACGTAGGAAGAAGCTGCTGCTCTCCTGTTGTGACTGTACACACACAGCTGCAGGGATTGTAAATGGAGCTAATTAATTGCATCTGCACATGGGATGGTGTTGGCTCTGCAGTAGCTGCAGGTACAAAAACCTGCCAGGAATTTGTTATCTTTTCAAGAACAAAATCCTCTGATGCTTTGGAGAACAGTGCACAAAGGTGTGTGGACAGCTTGAACCTCCTTCCTCTCCATGTCAGTTCACAGATAAGATAAACTTTGTTATCCACACCCAGCCTGCCATGCAAATTGCCAATATCTCCAAACTTGGATCACTTTTATTAACTCCATTTTTAACTGCAGCAGGGTTATCTGAAAACCTGGCTGGCAGAGGGAAAAAGCAGAGTGCTGCAGGAAATTAATTCATGTCTTAAAGTTGCAGCTAAGTACAAAGCAAAAATAAAAATATGAAAACAGTTAATTCAGCCTGGTAATGGTTAAATTCTGCCTTGCTGAGACCTCAGCCTTTTCTGCTGTGTGTGGCATTTCACTGATTTCGTGTTTTCTTGTCCTGTCCCTTTGTGGTCCCCTGTTTTATACTTTTATAGTTTCTTCTTTTGGCACTGAAGCCACCCTGCTTTGTACCCAGCATGGGGGCACCTTCCCCGTGGCCTGGAGCTCCAAGGTGTTAGAGGGACACAGGTGATGAGAACACTGGCCGGCATGGATTAATCCTCATGGATGAAAGAGATCCTGGACCACAACAGGGATCCCCTGGCACCTTGTGAGGTTCTGCCTGTGAGGTGTTGGGTGGTCTCAGCTCCCATGTGCTTCCATGAAAACTGAAGGCATTCAGCATCACTCAGGGTCAGATCCTGACTATTTTGTTGAGGTTTTTTTTGTTGTTATGGAGCCCCATGATGAGACACCATCTGTAATTTGTGGTCAGTGGGGATGCAGGAAGAAAAAATGACAAATTAGAAGCACAAGATGCTGTAAGATGAATGAACTACCTGAGAAAGAATGTGTGTCAGCCTGCAATTTATGAGGATAAAACATCAGAGCTGACAATCTATTATCAGACATCAGATGAAGCCTAAAATTTTGAATATAGATTTGAATAGTCCCAAACAGAGGCAGCAGATGGATTGGTAGGCTGATGTTCAGTGATTTCATTTGGCCCCTCTTGAAAAAAAAAGCAAATAGGGATTTCTTTCAAACCATGGCTCTTGATTTAGTTTCAGATGTCAATCACTTGGCATCTTCAAAACTGTTTGGAAAAAGTATTTTGGTTCAGCTGCATCTCAGAATAATAATCCTTTCAGAAGTGTCTGCTCAGACACTGGATGTTATTCCTGATATTTTGGTGCTGTCCTGCATCACCTGTACCCACCTGGATGAGGATTGTGTCCAGGTGGCTCCTCTGGAGGTGAACAGCCCCAGCCCCCTCAGCCTTTCCTGGGCAGGGAGATGCTCCAGCCCTTCAGCATCTTTGTCACTGGACCTGCTCCGGGAGCTCCAGGTCTCTCTTGTGTTGAGGAGCCCAAAAGTGGCCACAGCATTCCAAACTTCCCAGCCCTGTGCCTGGCTCAGCACACAGCAGGGTGGGACTGACCCTTGGGGATTGCTGGGGGAGCTCCCAGAGTGTTTCACCATCGCTGCACACCAGAGGATTTGCTGGGGAAGATGAACACTTCCTCTCAGTCGTGGTCTCACCAGATGCTGTCACACTCAGGTGCAGCTGAATGGCCAATCCAACATTATTTTTTAAAAGAATGCGCAGTGTGGGAAGCAGAAGAAAATTCTGTTGTTGTCTTTTATATATTCTCCTGCAATTAAAAAAGAAAAAAAAAATACCCAAAACACTGGTCCGAGTCTTGCTAGGAAGGTTTTTGGCACCTCTGGGTTCTGCTGCCCATATTCCCCCTCTGCATCCCCTGAGCACTCATCCGTGACTCAAAGATTTGCAAAATAACCAATATGTAACAGGTGAATTATTTTCATGAGGATAATGAATGATATATTTGTCTTTGTAACACAGCAGCTCTGCTCCTGATTTTTGTAGCAAGTCTCTTTCCTAATACAAATATCCCCGAAGCGAGCGAGATGATTTCAGTAATTTGAGAATGGAATGTATTCCATGAAAGTTAATAATATGGTGCTTCCCAGAAGTAAGACAAATATAAAGACCTACAAACCAAATGATAGCACTTTTATTTTTATAGATGAAAAATCCCAGGAAAAGCTTCTTTAAATTACCAAAATGTATAAACAAATCCTTTGTAATAAAAGCAATAATTTATGCCATAATGAAATTTGTCACATGGTTTATTTTGAGTTATTTAAAAGGATTAATTTTGTAGATGCAGGCTGATAGATCCACGGTGCCTCTCTGCAGGAATTGTGTTTTTTCCAGAAGTGGATCAAAACCACAGTGCAAGTGGGAGCAAGGAACCTGTCCTTACTCCAGCTGTCCCTGGTTGCAGTGACAGTCACACACAAGCCATGCAAAGTAGGTGGTCAAATGCATGCAAAATTCTGCTTGGGCAGTATCAGAAGTAATAAATGTGGTAAGGCAGAATAAATATGCAAAATATAGTACTTTAACCTAATAACATGACCACTTGCAAGCTTTAGCATAACACTGAAAATCACTAATGGAGCCCTGTGCAGATTTGCACGATACAAGCAGTCAAGAATCATGCATAATGGAACAGTGCAACAGCTAACAGCAGATTCACACAAGATAATTTAAACTTGTTTGTATGGAAATGAAGAACTGATCTTTGAAGTGGTCCTTAATGAGATTCTGCTTGATCCTCTCTGTATCCGGAGAAAGTCTTCCGTTTTCCTTCTGCATCCGGCTCGTGGTGCTGGGGTGCACAAAAAGGACTCCTGTAAATTATGAATGCCAATTTGCATCTGCATTGGTAGGTGAGAACCCAGGGCTGCCACGTAGCCTTGCAGAATTGTTATTGAAAGTTCTCTGTGTTGGTAGAGCACCCCTGCAGCAGCAGCTACCCAGCTCAGCGTTCCTGGTCAGCGTGGTGGGGTCTTGACCATACTTTGTGCAAACAAATCCAAAGAGGTTGTAATAAAATTGGATTTTGGATTTAAAATACAGGAGAGGTTGTAGCAAGGTGGGGGTCAGGCTGTGCTCCCAGGAAACAGGGACAGGAGCAGAGGGAACAGCCTCAGCTGGGTCAGAGGAGCTCAGGGTGGACAGCAGCAGGAATTTCCCCATGGAAAAGCTGGTCAGGAATTGGAACTGCCCTGGGAGGTTTGGAGTGTCCTTCCTTGGAGGTGGCACTCAGTGCTCTGGGGTGGGAACAGGGTGGGGATCAGGAACAGCTTGGACTGGATGATCCTGGAGGTCTTTTCCAACCTCAATGATTGTGTGATTCTGTGACCTCACTTACATGTTCTACAGCAGAACGAGTGCTAGGAATTTTGGTCTTTTTTGTCTTTTTTTATGGACTTTTGCCTCCCCACTCACATGCCTGGGCACTGCAGCATCCCGAATAGAATTGTTTAGTTCATTGCCAAAGCTGTAACCCCCACTCCAAGAGGGCTGGAAGGCAGACGCTGTACTCGTGCATCTTAGAATACCCAAAAGCACCACGAAGCTTCAGAGCAAACTCCCCTATAGCCCGCCAGGAAACGCTGCTGGGTGATCAGCCTTCCCAAACGCTGCTGGGAGATCAGCCTTCCCAACCCTCTGCGAGCTCTGAAAGCGTCCATCTGGCAAACGAGCCTTTGTTTGTGCTTTTGAAAGGCAGAGGGAAAACATTCCGTTGGTTTTTTCTATCTGTTTGTTTGTTTGCACAGCTCAGGAGATTAAGGACGACTTATTTAAAGTTAATGATTCTGTTCCCATGAGGGGAAAACACCTTTCTGTGAGCCACAGGTCCCCTCAGCTATTTTTGTCTCTGATGGGACATTTTTGCCTTCAAAGGCAGCAACCACTGTAAATACCTTCAGATGACTGAGCCTCCCAACCTGCTGCTTGCTGACTTTCAGAATTCCATTTGAAAAGGCAAATTCTCTGTAATGAACAGAGGGGAGGAGCAGGGTTTGTTGTGGTTCCATGGTAGGGGTTCACATAAGGCCACGGTAAACTAAGATGTTAAGTGACTCTAGAAAGAGCAGCATGGAAATCTTCCTGCTTGTAAGAGCTGCACAAAACAGTGCACAGGACTTGCTCAGAGGCACAGGAATAGCTCCTGGACAATTTCCTGCTGGTGGGCCCATTCTTCAGCCAGGGTCACCCTGAAAGTCCTCCAGCTGCTCCAAACCCTTCTCAGCTCTCTTTTCTGACCTTGAGAGCTGGTGTGGGGATATTTAACAAATATCCCTCAACTTAAAAGAGGTGTTTGAAGGCTAAACATATGAACTCATGAAAAAAACCTGCTGGAAAGAATATTTGGCTTTCAGGAAGATACGTTGTGAGATCTGGAGCACCTTTGGCAGGAGCAGTGGGGATGCAGCACCCAGCAGGATCCTTGCTTCCTGTTCCCATGGCTTTAAATTATCCCTGTACTCCTGTGGGATTCATCCCTGATTTCCTCAGGTTTGCTGTCACTGGTGCTTTCCCATCCCAGGACGAGTTGCATTGGAAAAACTGCTGAGGATTCCTGGCTGAGACCTTTTTAGCTCTTCCACAAACAACAAGAACCAAAGTTTGGTGTCCCATGTTTGCTTGTGTATGGCAAGGGCTGTCCCAAGATTAGCTTAGTCCCATTTTCCAAGGTCATGAGAGAAACCTTTTTTGAATGCTATTTAACTCCTATTTTGGCTTTATATGTAGGGTAAAAATAAAGTGTTCACCAGAAAGAATTATCCATTAATTTTTCTTCTGGATCTCCACATAAGCAGGAGGACTGAAAAGAAAATTGAGACGTCTGCTCTCCTCTTTTCTCAGGTTGAAGATGCTCATGGCTCTGTCTCATTAAGGCTGGGAGGTGTTAATGGGAGGTGTTAATATGTAAATCTGGTCCTAGCAAGGCTGAGGAGCAGGCTGTGGAATTCCAGCCTGGTTCCTGCAGTGTGCCATCTCTGGCAGGACAACTGAGGAGGCTGAGGAGGTCCCACACCCACGCCGGAGGTGAGGGAAGGGCCAAATCATGTTTTTAATTACTTCTTTCTTCTGGACTTGTAGAAAAGTGGGGCTTGTCCTCTTCTTCCAGGGAACAGGATGAGAGGGAACGGCCTCAAGCTGTGCCAGGGAGGGTCAGGTTGGACATCAGGAGGAACTTCTCCATGGAAAGGGTGCTCAGGCCTTGGCAGGGGCTGCCCAGCGAGGTTTGGAGTGCCCATCCCTGAGGTGTCCCAGGAAGGGCTGGAGGTGGCACTCAGAGCTCTGGGCTGGGGACAAGGTGGGGATTGGGCACAGCTGGGACTTGATGGGCTGGGATTTAGGATGCAAATCATTTTCCATCCTAAATGATTGTGTGATTCCTCTCTACTGAAGCATCCAAAATAGTTTTCCATACCTAAAAACACAGGACTGGCCATTTCTGTGATTGTTAAAATAGGTTTGAAATAACCTTTAGAATCAAACTTGCAAAATCCTATAAAATGGAGTCTGAAAACAACCCTTGGGAAGTGCCCAAATAGTGATGTATCATATAAAGATAAAAAGTGAGCCAGGGAGGAGGGAGAGGTGAGCAGGCCCTGGCTGGAGCTGGAGCTGTGTCCCTGAGCAGTGCCTTGCCTGGCAGGGCAGGGCAGGGAGGAGCTGCTGCAGGGGTTGGGGTGGCTCTGTGGGCTGGGGGGCTCCGGCAGCGCTCACACCCCCACAGAGCCCGGCTGGTTCTGGACCTGCACTGCCTGATCACTGCTACTCTTACAACAAATAAAACATTTTAATATGAGCAGTCACTGAATGTTTACTGTATCATATTGCTGGGAGCTGAATGTGTGCCAAATGCTATAACAGAAGGGAGCATATGAACTCCAGAATGATGACACTAATAAGGAAATTACAAAAGGCCCAACAAATGGCATTTGTGTTAAATCAATAATGCTCTGTTTGTTATTTTTTATTCTAATCTTTCTTCTAAAAAAAAAATTATCTTTCCAAACAGTTGGCAATTCCCATTCTTGTTCTTCTTCCTGAACATAATTAAAAACATGTTGTGGCGTCTACTTAAGACATCAACTTTCCCAAGCCTGTCTTGTCCACTGCGTTTTAAACAAAGACACTTGTTTTGGCATTGTGCCCTTAATTAATCATTTGAGACTTTATTGCTGTACAAAAAAATGTCTTTGTTTAATGATTCATCACAAGCCCAGTTTCTGCAGAACTTAATCAACTACAGAACCAACTTTCTAATCAGCTTAAAGTAAAAGGGAAAAAAGGCCAAGATTGCTTTTGGTGTATTGTTTTGGTAAAGAAGCATTTGTTCAAGGCACACCAATATTCTGGGCTATCTGTGGTTTAAAACTGCAGAGATCAGACTGGTCACTTAAGCTGGCTTTTCAGGAGAATCTTGTTATTTCTTGAAAAGCAGGATCCTTGCAGTCCTGTGCCGTGCAGAGTCTGGCACCAGGCAGCTTCTTGTGGAGAGGCACTCCAGGCTTTGAAGAGAAATTTGCAATGTAAAGTTTGGTGTGATAGGAAAGCCATAATGACCATGGCTGGATTTATGAAATGCAGAGGTTATTTTTCCACTGGTTTTGTGGTTTTTTCTGCCTCTTTTTCCCTCCTTTTTTTTTTTTTCTTTTTTTTTGTTTGGTTTTGTTACTTGTTTTTTGTTCCTTTAATCACATAACATTCTTCCATTTAACTTTCACTTTAATTCTCATGGCTACAACCAAACTTTTGTTTGAGCAGCAGATTTGTACAACAAATGAGTTTCCCATAGGACAATACAGGAGTGTCTTAATTTTTCTGCAATTGTTTTGTTCTTCCTTTTGATTTGGAACAAAAAGATCATAGCTAAGGAGCTCCAGTCCCTAAATGACACAGAAGAACAGCTGTGCTTTAGTGACCAGAAGCAGCTCTGTGCAGGATCCATCCCTGCTCCAGCATGGATTTCCTTGCTCAAGCACATGCAGATTTGAGCTGATAGCCTTTGGCTCGTGATGCAATCCATCACGTGCAGCTGAGGTGCAGTTACATGACTGACATCTGACAGACACACATTTGATAGCTCAATTATTCCAGGCATGGGAGCCAAAGCTCCTCTGAATTTTACTTTGACTTGTCAGAATTGCACCAAAGTACCCCCAGGACCATCTCTTTTTTTTTTTTTTTATTTCTTTCTTTTCTTTTCTCTCTTTTCTTTTCTTTTCTTTTCTTTTCTTTTCTTTTCTTTTCTAATTAAGTTTTTCAGTATATTGGTAAAAATATACAATCCCCAATTCTCTAAGCAACTGCACACAGCTTGCACTGTGTCAAAACATGCCTATATTGAGTAAATATATTATTACTCTATGTTAATGTGTGTTATGTAACGGTCATCTATATTAATGTATTCTCCGTGTAAGATAATAGCATTCATTTGCTGGAGTTTGTAGCTTGTGCTGCTCTCTACACTTGGATTTTTACTGCAGAATTTCCTCTTTCAGGTCAGGCTTTTAAGAAAGTCTTTGATTTAATAGGCAGTGCCAGTCTGCACTGCCATGGGTTGTGCCAGTCCATACTGCCCTGCTCAGAGGGGGTTTTGGTTTCTGTTCCCATTGTCACGTCTGTGTCCAGAAGGTGTTAAGGCATAAATAATCTGTGCAGGGTCCCTGCAAGACAACAAAACAGCAAGACCCTTCTCGTTGGGATCATCTTTTGGAGTCCCAAAGCCCAGCCCGTGGCAGGCACAGCCCTGCTCACACCCAGGGCAGAACTGACTCTTCCTCCCAGTAGCATTGGCTCTGGTGAGAGATCATCTCCAAGCTGATTGCTGCTCGTTTGCCTTTGTGGATTTGGATGGTGTGTGAGGTGACAGGGCAGGCACAGGGTCAGCCTGACCTGCAGAGTGAGCCCCAGCAGAGCTCACCTTGTGCAGCCTCAGCAGGGGCTGAGCCCTGATGGAAATGAGATCTTTACAGTGCCAAAGGCTCGTTCACCTTTGCAACATTTCCTTGGTTTTTGGCTGAGCACGGTGAGCAGCCAGAACTTCATTAACACCACCCTGTGCTGGCTGCTGGCAGCAGTGGCTCGGTGGGATGGCAGCAGGTGGTGATTGCTCCCCTCCAGGGAAGCCTCTTGGAATCACTGGACACATCCTCTGGCCAGATCACCAGGGCTGCTTTTCTTTGCTACTTGGCAGCTGCAAAAACAAAACTCAGCTGTAAAAAATAAGAGTCTCTTGTCTATTTGGCAGGGCCTCTTTGGATTTGGAGCGTGTGTGTGTCTAGGCAGGACAAAAGCAGGCTCAGTGAGTGTGGGCACGTTTGCCTCCACAGATACTCTCAGGCATTCCCAAGTGCTGGGTGCCTGGGTGAAGGGAAGGTGAGTGGCTGTGGCCAACAGGGTGCTGATAGTCAGGCTGTGCTCTCCTGCCCAAAACAGGCACTGGCATGGTGCTGCACTGGCTTTGAGTGCAGAGCAGGAGCAGAGCCCTGGTTGGGAGTGCTGTGTTCTGGTCACTTGGCAATGCCCAGCTTTCCATCACCCACCTCAAACAATTCTGTGTGCAAAAGTCACTTTTGGTAATTGTGAGGAGAAGAACTCAGCCACAAAGAGATGGATCTGATTTTTTTTTCTCCCCATTAGGATGATTTAGGATTGTACAATAAGCATCACTGAATGGTTGGTGGATAATGCATGTTATTAATTTGGCACATACTATTGCTCTATTTATGTAATATTTCATACATTTTGTAGAGCTTTATATTCAGAGAGCAACCATACAAATAGCAGAGCCTCAGGTCTGCTCCTTCCACTTCATTTCTTCCTGAGCAGTAGAACAGTAGCTCAAGGAACTCCTGAATCACAGGTTTGCTTGTGCTGTCTCCAAAACCAGCCCTTCAGCTGGTCCCTACCAGTATGGAGACAGCTAATAATTAAATCCTAACTCTTTGAAATGAAACAAATGAGGACAAGTGATATAATTAAAGCAGAGAGGTGCCTGACTTTTCATTCTTCTTAGAAGTTGCCAAGTGGCCTGAACAGGTCTCTCTCTTTCTGCCAGAGTTTTTCATTTCAGCCACTTGCAGGAAGGGACCTACTCTGTTTCTCAGAGCCCAGGCACATTCTCCACTTGACAGAAATAGCTGATAGGATCCACAGCATTAACTTGTGGAAAAAGTGTTAGGGGTTGAGGACTTGCAAGTCTGGACCTTTTTATGAAAATCCAGCATGTAAAGAGAGAGGAGAGTGAGAATCCTACAGGGAAGAAGTTGGAAGATTGAAGTGATTAAGAAAATAAAAAGTTTATCCGAGAGTGAAACTGCAGACAGAAGAGTGACCCCATCAGTGGAGTTCACCTGGGAAACAAGGAGCTGAACTTTGGTTTTCTCCTCCTTGTGTCATTTACTCTGCATTAGCACCACAGGATCAGTGCTGGCTGGATGCAGGGGTTTATTTAGGGGTTTATTCAGAAGGCCAAGCCCGAGGACAGCGCTGTGGCCGTGTCTCCAGTGCTGAATGACAGCTGAGTGTGATCAGGTGCTGCTGGAGCTCCCCTGGCCCTCCCACACTCGCCCAGCCTGTGCTTTGTGCAGGCTCTCTGCTGCACCCGTGGTGATGTGCACTAGGAAAGGTTGTTGCTAAGTGACATGACAACTGCAAAGTGCTTTTCAATTCCTCTTTCTGTTTGCTACTCCCACCCTCCACGCTCATCCTGCATGGAGAGCTTGCTGCTGGAACATCCCCGTCTGGCAGCGAGCGCTGCGTGACAAAGCTCCAGCTCTCACTTCTCACTCAAGTGGTACCAAAGCTTCTGCTGCTGCCCCAGTGCTTCTACGAGTTGGAAACTTGGGTTTGGCCAAAGATTATTCCCATTTTAATTTGCTCATGTGTAAGTCTGGGTGATTGAGAGTGCAGTCTGGAAGGGTTTGGTGGCACCTTGCCCATCCCATGTGGCAGCTGCTCTCGGCCCTTCTGAGCTGTGTTGCTCAGCCCTGCAAACACACAGCACAGCCCAGGACAAAGGTTTGACTCTGATAAAGCAGCTCTTGCTGCTTTTTCCTGCTGTGGGTAGCTGCCATGGGCTGGCAAGCACCGGATCTCTGTTTCCAAACCCTGCTGGTAGCCCAAGACTCCATTGCTGAAGCCCTCCTCAGGTTATTTAACCTACTGGCTCCATGTAGGGAAGTAGTTTAATAACAACAAAAAAACCCCAACCAAACTTCAAACAAGCAGATTCTTTGAACTGTACCTCTTAGAGTGATCTTTATGCTGCTTACATCTCCCTGCCTTGAGTACCCTTGGCCAAACCATCCCCTTCTGTTCTGTGCCAGTGCAGTGACTCTCAGGTTTGATGGGCCCTGTCAGGACCCAGCAAACCAGTGAGAGGAGAACAGTAAATGGAATTACAGGCCTTGTGCATCTGCCTGTCCTGGGCCCTTCTCTGTTCCACACCTAAGTGAAGTCACAATTTCTTGCCATGCAGAATTTGTGAGTGAAAGACTGGAATTATACCTGAGCTGTCTTCTTTACCACATTTAAAAGGTCATAAAAGGAGAGTCAGTTTAAAAATCCTGCTGCTGAAGAAAGCCTTTGCACTGAAATAAATCCCAAGCATGATATTTCTTTTTTCAGTTTGGGAGGAGGGGGGCTGCTAGAAAAAAAATGTGAGCTCAACTATTAGCTTTCCACTTGTAAAACTTCATATATCACTAAATATACTGCCCGTAGAGGACAGAAGTTGTTAAGATGGAGAAGAATTTTGAAGATGGATGAATGACAAAGACAAATGAAGATTTTTATTTTAGCAGAAGTTTCCAAGTGCTGTCTCTGGGTTGGGAGGGTACTGTTAATAAAGTACACTTGACATATCACTGTTCAAGTTCCTGAGAAACAGCTTTGCTTTAAAGTTCAGTGGAGGATCAAAAAGAGTGAATTCTCTGTTTTTCTCCATAAAAAAGAAAAAGAAAGCCCTGAAAAAGGATAGTTTTTTTTGGGAAACGGCATCTATGCCTTTTGTCTTTTCTTCTCTTTGTGGTCCAGAGACAGTGCGTTGACTGACTTCTTCAGAAAGGAGATCAGTGAAATTGTCAGTTGATTACTTCTCCTTGATTAGCATTTATAAGAGCCCTGTGATACATTATTTGCATTCCTATTTAGCCGTGATTTTTGTGGGGCAGCAATGATTAAACTTGTCACAGGGCCTGATTGACAGGGTCAGATCTTCACTTTCTACTCTTTTGAAATTAAAAACAAATGTGTCAGCTCCCTTCATGGGCCGCAGCGCTGTGAAGCTTGCTTGCCTTGTCATCGCAGATAGGTCAGGAATGTTTTAATTTTAGGGATGGATTCTGCTTGTCAAGCAGAGTGTGATGGCGTGTAGTTCTGGAGATGAGATGTGAAGGGTGTAAAACAAAGAATGGAAAGAACAAAGACAAAGACACTCACATTATTAGACAGATTTAATTAGTCTGAATGGATATTATGCTAGATGAAGCAGTGAGCTGTGAAATTAACCCTTGATTACGGATTGGCGGATCGTGCTCATAAAGGGAATCAAACCTTGGTGAATGGGAAAGAGGTGCTGTCCTACCCTCCCAGCCTCCATCCCCACGACCCCTTCCCGAGTCCAGGAGGGGGTGAAAAGCTTTGAAGGAGAAGCTGTTGTTGGTGGCATTTGGGAAGTTAGGCAGTGTCTCCCTTTCTCCCAACCGCTGAGGCTGGCCTGCCCAAAGAGCTGCAAAAGCAGCAGGCTCCAGGGAGGGAGGCTTTTGCAGGAAGGATGGTGAGTAATGACTCCCACCGAGTGCAGCCCTGCCCTGTGGGCAGCACAGAGCCCAGGTCCCCTCTGGAGACACATCCCCACCTCCCTTCCCACCACTGCCATGCAGGTTTGGTATTTCTGCTTGAAAACGTATTTTGTTATGATAGGCTGTGAGTTAAGGTGAAATTACTCACCCCTAGGTGAGGATTCAGGCTGGCTGAATCAGAAAGGTTGGTCTGTCCCACCTCTAAAATCAATGCCATGATGTCCCAAAGATGAGGCAGTGTGGGGGAGCAGGGCAGTGACAGTCCAGAGGGTGCTGGGGTTGAGCATCCAAAGCTCTGCAGAAGAGGCACTCCAGCCTTTTGTGTGCTTCTCATCAGCATTCCCAGAGCTCTGTATCAAGAACTCCTCTAATTAGCACCACTGCAAGGGAGGAAAACAAATAGAAAATACAGTGTTACCCTCTTGTTAGTTCCTTGTCATTTCTTCCAAGTTGTTCAGCTAATGGAGTAATCAGCCTTTCTGTTAAAAAAGAGGGGAAAAAAGCCAAAGGGCGTTAGGTGCACTGATCTGCCAATAGGTGTGAGGCCCCTGCTTCCCTCTGGCACATTTGGAAGGCTCAGTTTCAGTACAGATTTGCATGCCAGGGTCTGTGAGATTGAAAAGGAGTGAGACATGAAAACAAGTTGGGTCAAAGACTGCCTGGAAATGGTGGCTGGTAACTTCCTGAACAGCAGACCCACCTCTAGTGTTGAGCCCCTATGGGCACTGTGCTGCACTGTGCTATCTCTCACACCATTTTTGTGTATCTGATAGAAAGAATTCTCATTTTTACTTAACATTTAGCAGCATTTAAGTAGTGTCTCTGCGTGGAGTGAAAAAACCCTTTGATTAAAGACTTACAGAAGATTAATGAAAGTCATTATCTTTATATGATAGCAGAGAGTTACTACCCACAGAATAAAAGGAATTTCTGCCTGCACATCTTTTCTGCCCTGGTTTCCCCATCTCTTTTCATACCCTGAAAGAGAAGAGGCAGCATGGGAAGGTGATGAGGGAATAGGACATGACACAAATCCCATTGAGAAGCCTACTGCTGAATCTCTGTTGGTGTTAGAACAAGTCACTGTGCCATTCTCCAGATGAAAATTATTATTTAAGGACAAAAGCCTATAGTACTTATCATGAAACCTGAAGACACAGACTAGTTCTTAGGCAGAAAAGCCTTGTCATTGAACTGGTGTTTATGTGAGCAGTCACACATTAGTGTTGCTGCTTTCAGGGGCTTTTCATCAGAGTCTTTATTATTACAGACCTATTGAGCTGTTCCTCAGTTGCTGGGAATCAGCAGAACTCTCCTGAAATTAACGGTGCTACATAGTTTTAGATCAGCTGAGGATCTGGGTCTTAATTTCTGGCTGTTGATAATTATTCAGCTGAACTCTTCCAGTACAGGCAAAACCTTCCGAGAAGGATCTGCTCTACAGCCCAACAATGAACCATTGGTCTGTGTCTCCTCAGTCCCCAGCCTGGAAGACCAAGTGGGTGACAGATTCTTTTAATTAAACAGTTTTCAGGTAATGATTTGACTTGGTAGTTTTTGCAATCTCTGCTGGGTTACCTGGAGCAGGGCAGGTGTGGGCTCAGGGATCTGGACAGGCTGCTGGCCCATGTTGTTAAAAGAGAGCAAAACACATGAAATACTGGAAAATAAATGCCAGTGAGAGGGAAATTTGTGTATCTTCTGTGTATTTACAGAAATGCAGGTGAGGTTTGGGTTCCTTTGTTTTGCCACTTGCCACAGCTGTCTCTCTTGTGGCTCCCACAGCCTCACCATGGCTGATCCTGTCACCGTGCTGCTCCTCCTGCTCACTGCAGAGAGACAGACTTCAGCTCCTGCATTCAGCTCCCATAAAACCCATCAGCAGACAAAAGGGATCCAGAGGAGAGGTTTGGACAGAGCCATTCAGTGCAGAGACTGTTGAGTAAATGCTCCAGACAGCCCTACAGCGTTGGAGGCACTCCTTCAGTGAGGAACAATGAGCACTCAGGGATGGATACAATGCACATTGCCTGGGATGCTCTGTGTGCCATCCCCATCCTGCTGCTCCTGAGCAGAGCTGAAGGAGCAGTGCTGGGAGCACTGGCCCCATTTCCAGGGGCATTTCTGCCTCACTGCTGTGCCCTGAGCAGGAGGAACTCTGCTTAAACCTGGGAATTAACTCTGGTGTAAAACAGGAGTGAGCACGGCAGGCTCTTCCTCCAAATGTGAGCTCAAACTCACATTTCTGCCTCCCAAATACAGGAAATATTTCCTAATTATCCACACAGGATCCTGGCTCACCTGAGGCTCAGGTTTGCAGCCCTGTTTCTCCTCCCTGCCTGGATTCAAAGAGCAGGAGCAGTGGCGTGCCCCCCGCCCTCCCTTTATTTCTCCCACGGAATTGTTTCGGCACTAGCTTGGTGTGTCAGCTTGTAAGTCTATAAAACAGTTTTCTACCAGCTGGAAATCCAACATGCTACATGAATACATAACAGTGCCTAACCAAGAAGGTTTGTAATTCAGTAATTAGCTGTAATTAATGAACACAAAGTGAAGACTCATTTACAGTTTAAATTATCACATTAGCTCCTGTCACCCTCTATGTACACAAAACAGCAGGAATTCAATTATTTTTATTCTTCAAAGCTAATTTAAAATTTAAGGAATGCCATTACATGAAATAATAGGTAGGAAATGTAATAGAAATCGCTGAGAACAGTTGGCCATCCTTAGAATGGGAGGAAAAAAATGCTATCAGTGATGATTTGGAAATGTTATTTCGTCTGTGAGCAGATGAAGGATTGAAATCTACACTCTTTTCAGTGTATTTAAAAGGAAAACGAGTTTGGTGGTTGCTAAGTCTTTGTGCAGGAAGAGCATAATTGTGCATTGTGCATAATTGTAGAAGCAGTTGATACTGATAATGCTGTTGATAGCAACACGATGACAGCATGGAAATGCTCACACCATTATCTTTAATGGGGCTGCGCCGACTGCAGCAGCACCGAGCCCCTGGAATCCTCACCAATCTTACTTGGGAAACTTCAGCCTAGCAGGCCTTAAGTAATTGTCACTTTGCAATCTGCCTCCAGTTCGTGTGTGTACGTAGGGCTGTGTAAAACACTTTCATTGTGCTTTTAAACCCACCACGATGCTGCTCTCTGCAGCTGCCACTGATTATTTTTTCCCTCAAACAGTTCAATAGCAAGAGAATTCCAAACCCATCTGATGCCACATATCTGCATTCCAGCCCTTCTTCTTTTTTTCCTTTTTTTTTGTTCTTTATTTCTTCTTCAGCTCCCTTTTCATTTTAAATAGGCCACTGGAAGCTCCGGCATCTAATTTTTCATAGGTGATCGACTGCTGAGTTGTGGGTTTATGTAGACAGAGGGAAGGTAGCGATAAGCCAAGAGAGAGGATTCTATTAGGGAAATGCAGCAGTAACTAATGAATCCTGCCAGTAATTGGGAAGGTGTAAGCCTCTGTAATATCCTAATGATAGTCATCCGTTGTGTGCATCCCCCGGCAGCGGCAGCGATCCCTCATCGGCTCCGTGATCTCAGACACTTAGCCATGCAAATCTTCCTGACAGGACTCTATGTCTTTGTCTCCCTAATTGGACAGTATAGAGTTGTTTATGGATATTGCAGACATTTAGACCTCAGTTGGAGGTTGTTCAAAAATCGTTAGCAAAGTTGCCTTAACAGCATTGTCAAATATTTATTCCCCTGTTTCAATATCTGTTTTTAACCCAGGCATGGTTGGAGAGAGAATTAACATTTCGAAGATGGAGCGTCTCCTTCCAGCCTCTGGTTGAGATTTTTATTAAGCCATTTTCTTGCTGAAAGAGAGAACAACAACAACAAAAAAAAAAATCTACAAAAAGTCCTCATTTCTTAAGGATAAAATGTGAGATTGTAGGGCAAATGTGCTGATTTTTAATACCATTTCCATGGGGAAATATTAGGAATGCTGACAAAGGCAGTTCCACTTATAAAAATTACAGGAAGCTTATGGGGCAAAAATTCCAGTTTAGTGTAAGCCAAAATAAATGGAGAATATTCCCATTCACTACACCACTTCAAGTGAGTGCAGATTCAGTGCCTGGCTCAGACATATTAGAAAAACCATGGTTTTTCCCTTGGTCAAGAGTTGAGGGGTTTAATTCTTGTCTCTAATCATCTCTTGGTAATGGGTGGAAAGTAAGATATAATAAATACATCCAATGCTGTGCTTTACCAGAAAAAAAAAATTTCTTCTAAAAATTTGATACTAGGAGGATTTCACATTTTTGTGCATAACACATTTCTGGTAGAGGGTTTGGGGTTTTCTGAGCACAAGGCAAAGTCACACAGGCACTTCCAGGGGCCACGAACACCAGGAGGAAATCTGAGTTTAGGAGAGCAGGCTGGGGATCAGAGTCAGAGGCTGGAGTAGCCACAAATATTGGAATTTGTGAGGAAGATCAGCTGGATTAGGCAGCTGAATTTACAATCCCTGGGCCATGTGCCATTTTCCTCAGGTTGTCCCACAAATCAAGGGGATTATTTGCCTCAATGAAAGCAATCAGAGCCCTCCTTTTTGTAACTACTAAATTAAACCTACAAAGAGTTAACTCCATATGGACTTCCATTGCCATCTTGTCTCCCAAGGCTGCTTATTCTAAACTGCAGATATTTTATAAATATTAGATGGAAATATATATAAAACCAGAAAAAAATATATGCAAGAATTTGCCTAAAATAATCATTTGGCTTTTTTTTTTTTTTTTTGAGCCAAGTCTTTACACAAATAGAGGGTGTGAAAGCTTCTGTTCATGGGAATATTTCTAGGAACAATTTCTGAAAGTATTAATTTGCGCCTGTCTGGCAACTATCTTGAAAGCTGTTTGTAGTTTTGGAAATTATTCAGCCAGGGAGCAGTAGAAATGACACATTATATCGTTGATTAATGTAGTAAAAAGCAAATTACTGAAGGGGGAATAATCAAAGCCATAGTTGCAGCAAATAGTTCCCTTATCTGATTTCTCTCGGGTTAGCCCAAAGTTTTAGGTACTTCCCACAATAAGACCCAAAAGATAAAGAAAGAAATTAAAGGAGAACTATTTGTAAAACAAGGGAAGGAATAGATTTTTTCTTTTTGTGAAAAATTTCTGCATATTTGTTATAGTTCTTTAAGTAAGCTCCCAGTTTTTCAGTTTTTAGGTCTTTTTATACAAAACTCCCCGTTCCCCTAAAGCACTACTGACACCATCTGTAAACCCATCAGCTTTTCAGCCCTCTCCCTAAACTGCTGAGGAAAAAGTTGTGACTGCAGAAAAAATTCCATCTAGTGAAGGTCAGAGAAGGCAGAGAACTGCCTGGATACAGAGCTGAATTCATGGAATCCTGGAATCATTTCGGTTGGAAAAGCCCCCTCAGAGCTTGGAGTCCAACCATTCCCTGTCACTGCCAAGGCCACCATGTCCCCAAGTGCCACATGCCCACGGCTGTTCAATCCCTGCAGGGATGGGGATTGCACCATGCCAGAGCTGAGCAACCCTTTGGGGAAGGAATTGTTCCTAATATCCAACCTAAACCTCCCCTGGCTGTTCCCCTCGTCCTTTCACTTGTTCCTTCCCCAATTCCTGACCCGTCCAAGCTCAGGATTTGCCATCCCTGAGCTCACTGGGGGGACAGGGACTGTAGGAATGTTGTCCCAGCTCTCAGATATCCCTTTTTTGAAGTGAATCTCTGTTTCCCACAGATTTGATGGACCCCTGGCTGCAGGGAACATCCCAGTCTCATCCCATTAGAGCCACTCGGCTCTGAGGTCAGCAGGTTTCCACTCTCACTGCTCCAAGGTGGGCCAGCAGGAGCAGGATCAGCCTCTCTTTTCCCTGTGGAAGCCATCCTAAGGGCAAACAGGCTCTGGATGTGCTTGCTAGAACCTTCTTCTCCAGAAAATGAATGTATTGGCATTTAGGGTATTTTTATAGACACACACTCACGTATATATATTTAAAACCCCAGCTTTACAAACTTATGTTGGTGCAGCAGCCCGTGACACTGAATACAAGCTGCTGTGCAAAGCAATTGCCAAATGTTTACATAAACACATAAATAAGACAAATAAATTCATTTTCATTATTCATATTTTTTGCTCTTTCTTCTCCTTTTTATTTATGCCTTAGACAATGGCTCCTGTAAATATTCTGATTAAAAAAACACCTGCAGTGGACAGAAAGATGATCAAAAAGCCCTGATAGAGAGCAATTCATGTTTCTTCTTTACAATCACTAACGAATCTTAACTTGAACCATGTTATGTTCCCAAGTGAGTGATAAGCAATGATTTATTATGAAGTGTCAGGAAATCAGAATGCCATACAGTGAGACATGAGCTAGTGGAAAATGTGTTCCCTGTTTCCCAGCCTCATTACTCAAAGATGCAGTGTCCCTTTCTCCAAGTCTAATTTACCTGGCTTTCCAAGGCACTCTGAGAGCAAAGGAAACGGCTCCAGGAGGGAAATACCTGATCCAGGCTGTGCCTCCACCTCCCAGCACCGCCCAGCACCGCCGAGTGACCGGGGAAAAGGGCCTGGAAATGCAGAGCTCTGGCTGTGTCAAACACTTCCAGCCCTAATGATGCTCCCCCCAAAGCAATCGCTCAGGATTACAGCATCCTTTGCCTCATCAGTGCTGTCAGCGCCTGAAGAGGAAATAAAACAGGCGGCGCTGAGGAGACAAACGGATAAGTTTTCTTTATGTGTTAGAGTTTCTTCTGCTCTCTAATGATTCCCTTCTCCCCATGATCCTAATTCAAGTAACTGGCATGTGATATATTTTGTAGACAAATCAGCAGCAGAAGAGCATGTGCAGCTCTGGCACCACGGAGGCCGTGATTTACTCGCAGCTCGCGCCCGTTCGCGTTTTAAGGTGGGAATTGGTGTTTTAAGAGCTTCCTCACAAAGAAAGGAGAAAGCAGCACATCCCACACTAATTCACAGGAGCAGCCTCCACTCCTACCCACTAATGCTCTCTGCAAAAAGGAACCCAAACAGGCAGAGTCTTAAAAATTTAACATTTTTCTGGATGTCTCTTTAGAGGCCCCAATCCCAGAAGCATTTGGGCTCAGTCAGATGTGGATGGAGGAAGGTGCATTTCCCTAGGGAAAAGCAGGGCCTGGGTGGTTCTGTTCTGCAGCAGCAGATGTGGAAGTGGGCACCTTCCCAGGGAGGTTTGGCTTGGATGGTCTGGGCACATCACAGAGCCATCAGAGGCACTGACACCTGAAATGATGAGCAATATTTTGTTGGAAAGGCAAAGCATTTATTTAAACAATATTTTAAAATAATATTTAAATAATGTTTTTTAAATATTTAAAATATTTTTTAAAACAGTCTTATTATCCAAAAGCATGGATTTAATCACAGAAGATTGGTCAAAAAGCTACCAACGGTAGCATTCTCTATTTCAAACCATGATCCCCTTCTACTGTGATAAAATGGGAGAGAAGGCCAACAAGTTAAACTGAACAGGATAAACTTAAAAACAAGGAATTTATGTCCTGCAAATTCTTTCACATTAAGAAAAAGTATCTCGGATCTAGGCATGTTACAACTAGTTCAGTCTGTCTTAAAGGCAATGGTAGCTGTTGTTTTTCTTGCAGAAAACATGGAAATCATCAGAAAAAAATTAACCAGAACTCATCCTTGTCTGAAAGGCTGAGACACTCACGAATTTCAAAAATCTTTTTTTTTTTCCCCTCTATAGAAATGCTCTATAGAGAATCTTTGTGAAGTACAAACCAGAGAGTGGTTGTCTCCCAGCACTGACAATGTCTGCTGTTCCAGACGAGACGGTGTGTGATGTGCCATCCTGAAATATTGTCAGCAAGCCTGCAAATATGAAGGCATTTTCATAGCAAGGCAGGGATGAAAGGGAAGAGCTTTGGGTTTGCTTTTTTGTTTTGCTTTGTTTCTTAGTCCTAATAAAATCTACCAGTGTGCTCTTAACTTCTCCCCTCCCGTTTTGTTCCGAGGAGAAAGGGAACATCATTCTCCTGTGAAAGTGTTCTAGAGAGAGGAAGGAGGTACAAATTCCCTGCTGGAGGGATTTGCTGTAGCCAGGACGAGGTTTGTGTGATATTTGAGTAACTCAGAGTGCAGAGACAAATCAGCATCTCCGCACTGTCAAGTGGCCTTTGCTGCCTCACAGTGAGTAGAGATATTTCAGTGTCATAGCTCAGAGGTGGGGTTGAGGAAAAACCCACCCACAGCAGCCTCTGGTTTGGTGATTTAGAAATTCTCTTCAGGGTTTAAAAAATGTGGGCTTTAGTCTCAGGGGGAATTACACTCCAATGAACACAGGGAGGCAATTGTGGATTATGCAACAGCTGAGTGAACACTTGCAGATAATTCAGCTTTTCTAAGCACCCAAATGAATTGAGGGATGTACCTTTGGGTGACCCACGAGTTCCTCCTGACCTCCATCCCCGTGCACCTGGGTCTGGAACACACAGCCCTTGGCCAGGTGGTTGGTCCATAATTGCTTTGTCTTATGTGCTGTAAATTCACATTTTGCAAGGTGTGTTCCAAAAGCTGTTTCTCGGCTGGGATCCTTACAGGTGGCACTTTAAAATGTAGTGAGCACCCAATCCTACAGAACCTGCTTGTCACAGAAAATGGCACAGTTTGCATGTGACCTGTAATGACAGTTGCTAGTTGAAAAGAAACCAGAAATTCAGCTTTATCTTCCACACTTTGGTTGCAGCTGCCATCAACTAAATCTCTCTCCAAGGGCAGATGGTGCCCTGTACAATGAACAATTTAATCTTTAGGAAACTTTGCCAAAAAATCTACTTCCCCCCCCACCCCCGTGAGTCTCTACAACACAAA
>VYZP01068429.1:59824-74232 GCA_013400635.1 Hypocryptadius cinnamomeus | reverse complement strand
GAATAGGCTGTCAATAACATGGGCTCCTAAATACATTGTGATTTGATGGCTATACTTTATTTATAGGAAGAAATAGAAGTTAAATGTTCCCTGTATTTTTTTTTTCTCTTTCCAAATCTGTGATTCTTCCAGACGCACCTGGGGGACCAGGTGAATGTCACACCTCTGTGCTCTGTGTCACTGTGTCACCGTGTCCCCTCATACTGAGCTCAGGGGTGAAATCCTGGCCTCTCTCTACACAAGTGGCACAAATCCCTCTCTTTCCAGCAGCCCAGGATTCCATGGAGTCTCTCTGGAGCCACGGGGAGCTGCAGCCCCAGTTTTGTGTTTGGCTCATCCACAGCTTCTCTGGGCCACCTGTGGCAGCACCTCCCCACCCTCACAGGGAAGAATGTTTTCCCAATATCCAATCTAAAGCTCCTCTCTGGCAGTTGGAAGCCATTCCCCCTTGTCCTATCACTCCAGGAAATTGTCTCTTCCCATCTTTCTGTTTGGCTCCCTTCAGGACTGAGCTCCTTGTCCCTCCTGCACCATTGCTGAATCAGCTCCCTGCAAAGCTCTGGATTGCCCAAACAGTGGGAAAAAAAGCATCATCCCAGGCAAGGTCTCTAAACTCTTCCACCTGGTGTTACAGCAGTTAACTCTGTGTTCAGGCAGACACACCCCAGAAAGAGCTGAGTTAGAGCCCACATTTCCTTCCTCTTGCCCCACTCTCACAAGCTCAGATCTGAAATGTTCTCCACGCTTCCCTCTCCGTGTGGCTGAGGGTGAATGTACGCAGACTGGTGGCTTCTGCAGGGACATGAGTGGCTCAGGGACCTGCTGGTGACATTGGTGGGCTGTGGGACCCTTCAGCATGCAGGACATGAGGGATTGTCCCTGCTGGCATCACATGGAGCCTCTGCCTGCCTTTGGGTGGGTGCTGCACCCCCAGCAAGGTGAGAACTGAAAGATTTGGTTTTCATGAGGGTTATTCCTACCTCTCCCAAAATGTTTTCCCATCCTATCAGAGTGTGTTTGCTGAAGCAAATATGTTCTGTTTATTTATTTAATGTGCTGTTAAATGACCTTCTGGAAAGCTATTCCTGCCACGAGGCTTTAAAATGGATGGGCAGGCAGAACTCCAGGGAGCATGCTCTTCCCAATCAGGATGAATCATTCCAGTAGTTACTGTTTAGATTGATATAATTTTAGTTATAATTATGGGTAACGAGAAGGCGTTTAGAGCCTGTAACATTGTAATTCATGGTGAGAGGAGTCCTAAATGAAATAAAATATATCCAGATATGCTGTTTCCCCCTTTCTAGGTAGTGTGCACGTGGCATGGTTCTTTAAGGAACAGATTTTGTGCTGCTGCAAAAATCTAGCAAAAGTAGGTCAGAAATGACATCTAGAGATAACATGTTTGGTAACCACAAAGGGCCTGTCTGTGTCTTTCTATGTGGCCTTTAAAGAGTCCTGCAATTTATTGTGATAGGTACAGCTGCAGCCTGGAAAAGTTTTGATCCATAGGCTCTCATGGACTGTGGTGGGTGGATCACAGAGGAATATTGTCATTTTTGTTATCCCATTGCATAAATAGGAGCTGGTAAAATGATATTAGCAAAGATATGGAAATACAGAGAAGACATTATAAATACATGAAGCTGCTGTCATCTGCCTGGCTCTGGAGTTTCATCCCACCTCAGCTAGGCCACTGAAGAGGTGGCAGAACCCAAAAATCAAATGGTGACAGCAATCCCCAAGAAAAGGAGTTCAGATTCTGGAAGGACCTCACAGCAGGATCTGAGGGGGCCTACAGGGAAGCTGGAAGGGCTCCTCAGCAGGAACTGGAGAGACAGGACAAGGGAGAATGGCTTCAAACTGAAAGGGGGACATTTAGGTGAGATGAGAGGAAGAAATCCTTCCCTGGCAGGGTGGGCAGGCCCTGGCACAGGGTGCCCAGAGCAGCTGTGGCTGCCCCTGGATCCCTGGCAGTGCCCAAGGCCAGGTTGGACACTGGGGCTGGGAGCAGCCTGGGACAGTGGAAGGTGTGAAAGGGTGGAACAGGATGGGCTTTAAAGTCTCTCCAACCCAAACCATTCTGCAATTCCATGACTTGAGAACCACCCCATGATGGGCAACCCCCAGCAGTCCGTGTCACTGCGTCGGTGTGGCCTTTGGCCACACGTGGGGAAAAGGGGACTTGGAGAGAGCAGAGAAGCCCTGGGTGTGGGAGGCCAGCTGGCCGCTGCTGTGTGAGCTGGGAGCCCAGCTCAGCTGAGCCCAGCTCAGCTCTGGGAGCTCCAGGAGCCCAGCCCAGCGCGGCAGTGCCGTTGTCACCGCCGGGGCCTGGCATGCCACGAGCTGCTGACACACACTTGACAGTTGTCTGGGGCTGCAGACGGGTTTGAGAGCTCCCATTTCAGAGGTTTCACAGCTGTGTTTTTCTGGCACTGCTGGGATGAGCAGAGGGAAGCTGTGCCATGGACAAGGAGAGGGAAGGAGGCTGTGAGGAGGAATGCTGAGTCCTGACACATCCGCGTTAAAATAGATATGGC
The DNA here is from genome assembly GCA_013400635.1 of Hypocryptadius cinnamomeus. Lineage (NCBI taxonomy): Eukaryota > Metazoa > Chordata > Aves > Passeriformes > Zosteropidae > Hypocryptadius > Hypocryptadius cinnamomeus. Next base: position 71,692 of record VYZP01068429.1, on the reverse strand, counting down.
TTTTTACATCTGTTGATGGCTCGATAATTAGTGTTAAATAAAAGCAAAGCTTCAGTATCTGCAACTGATATTTCACATATGCTGTACAAGACACCAGTATAATGAACACCCTCAGCCATGTTTTCAGAACATGATTTAAATGGTGGAGTTTTCTTTATGGCACAGGCTGAGCTACATTTCAGCAAATGCCCAGGAAGCACCAGACTCTGCCCATCACGTTCTGTTGGAATGTACAGGCTGCTCTGCCCTGATTGCAGGTGACAAGCTCTCCACAAACTCCCTGAATCTCTTACAGACTTGATAATGAAATACATAAACTATGACCCTTATTGATCAGGGCTCACACTAATTAATTTCCCAAAGTCCTCTCCCAGACTGCAGTGGTATCAATTAAAAAAAAAAAAAAAAAGACAAAACCCACAAGGATGGAGACTTCAGTTGGCCAAAGGACCTTAGGGGTGAAGTACTTATCCCGTGGAAATCAATGCCAAGTCCCCATTGATTTGACTTGTGCACAGATGTTACCATTAGTCAAGTACTTGGACACTGAGCCTCAAAAGTTTATTTGTTGCCAGAAGAGTTTCTCATGGACCTTCCCTCTGACCAATGTGCCTCTGAAGTGTCTGCCCAGGACTAACAGTGTCCTCAGTGTTGTTCTGTGACAGGGAAGTGACCAGGAATATTGCTATGCTGATTCAAAAGTCTCAGGACCTTCCTCACAATGGCACAAAAAGAAAAGGGTGCAGGAGTTTGGCTTTTCATTTTTCCAATCCAAGCTTTTATAAATATTTCCCACTGGCAGGGAACCAGTGCTCTGCAGTAACTCCAAGACACTTCTCAGATTTAGCACTTTCAGTGACACTAATTTGTCTAAGTTATCCTAACGATGTTCTGGAGGCAGGGTTGACCTAGTGAAGAGTCACCACTCCTGCTCTCAGCTGGGTCACCAGTGTCCCTCACCACAGCCACCGTGCCTGTGTCCCACCTCCATGAGGGAGGCAGATACTGCAGGGCCTGGTATGATCCAAGGCAGGACTCAGCTGGGATGTCACAGTGAGTTTTCCACCCTGGAAACCTCTGGGAAGGGCAAAGCCCAGTGCTTCTTCCATCCCCAGTCTCCTTGGATCGTTTGCAGAGGTGAACCCACAGTGAGAATTTGGCTGTGGCATTGCTGTGTGTCAGCTCCAGGCCCTACAATAGCAATGCTTCTGGATTTCTTTAAGATTTGAGCAGGGTATAAACTGGCACAGCTCTGCCCTTTTGCAGTGAAAAATAATATCTTTGCAAAGTGAGAATTGCTCTGGAGCGTTACCTCTGAAACCTAAAGGCAACATCTTAAAGTGTCAACATGGATTGCTTTTAATATCTTTTAAGTGGGAATAATGATCCAAGGTATTCACCACAATTTCAGACTGACTTCCATGCATCCTCAGTTGCCAAAAGTCTCTACATTCAGCTGCCAAAACCTCCTCTTCCCTTCCAACAGTTTCTCCACAGCAGGTCTGGGTTGCCAATGTAAAACTCAGCATCACTGTGAAAACTGAAAAGGTGAAGATATTGTAAACCAAACCAAATTATAAACTAACTAGCATGAAGTCAATGGACTTTTTTGTTTTCATATGGAATTTTTTGAAAAGCTGAGTTTATTTTACTTTAAATAAAGCTGCTACTGAATTTCCAGTTGATTTAGCCAGAACACAGAGAACACACTGCAGGATTGGAGTTGTGTTTGCTGAAATAGCCATGGCCTTGAACAGATAATATATTTTTCAGTAACATATTTCTCTGCCCACTGCAGCTCTTTTTTTCCTCTGTGCTCTCTCCAGATTGACTTTCACTCTACTTATTGCCTGCCTCATTTCTCACCCTATTTTTCCAGTTGGTTTTTTCTACTGCTTTCCTCAGTATCTTTCTCCCAGGTTATAAGCAAAGCAGAACCCAACTTTGGGCTGAACTTTTAAACCCACATCTTGAAATTAAATAAAACAAGCCCCTTCTGTCTCTGTGTAGCAGCAGCTTCACAACTTGAGTCACTTAGCACTTTTAGCAGCTGCAGGATGGAAAAGGTCCATTGGAAGATGGTTTTTAATGCTGGGGAGGTGCCACAACAAGTAGGAATAACACAGGAATAGTGGGGCAATTAGGCACTGTGTGGGTACCGAGATGTCCAACTCTCCATGAGGATTTTAGAGCATGTTCTTGGCTATAAAATTCAGAGTTTAAGGAACACAGGGGAGAAGCAGAGTAAGGGGCTCAGTGACCAGGCAAAGCCTCAGCACCAGCTGGAGTTCACCCACTGAATGGTTCCCTGCATGGCTGTGGAACCAGGGTTCCATCCACATTTGTGTGTCCTGGCTTGCTGTGAGCCTGTGTGTGCACAGAACAAAGCAGAGCTCATTTGCAGACATTTCCACGGCTGGAAGTGCCTGGTCAGAGGTGTGGCTGTGCCCAGACCGTGTAACTGTGGCTGTGTTGTTGTTGTTGTGCTTGCAGGACGAATGCCTTAGTCCAGCTCTCCAGCCCAGCTCCGCGCCCGGCCCCGCTCGCCACCGCGGCCCTGACATTGAACTCACAGCAACCCGGACCGAGGAGGCTGCCAAAAAACTCCTGCTATTCTTCTTCATCCTCACTAACAATTTGGTAATGAAGTATTGATTTCCACTCCCCTGCTTATGGACGATATTAGATTTTCATTGATAAACTGCACTGGGGCTGTCTGGTCTCCACTGTCCCTTTTTGCTGTCACTGAAACAAAGTGCCACTGAAGTAAGATAATGACTGAGAACATTGATGTACTTATTTCGTCAATTTGTAACACTTGACAGGAAAAAAAAATTCTTCATAGTTTAATGTCCAAGTGTGCTACACAAGATGCAGTCACATTGGAAGCTTTACTTTTCATGGTAATGTCCATTTCCTATTTATAACCCCTTTGGGATAGTTTGTCTAAAGGAAATGTTTCTATTCTGTGCAGCTATTACTGTTGCACCTGGGTTGCCCAATCCAGTCATTGCACTAGGGATCAATACATCACAGTAAGTACAAGAATTATTAAGTTAAAACAGATTCTGAGCCAAAAAACCTCTGAACAATGTTAATCTTCTGTGCAAGTTGTTCAAATAGTTATGCTTAACCATGTTGCTGCCAAAGATTTGTTTGAAATGGATTATTTTCAGTTTGTTTTATTCCTCAGATATATATATATATTTAAATCTCCATTACGGTTTATGACGAGACATATGGGATGGAGGGATTTTTAAACAAAAGTACTATTGTTAGATTATTGAACATTATATAAATATAGATATATCTATATATAAATATCACTATATAAATATCTATATATAGATATAAAAGAATAAAAGTAAAGTTCCTTTCTCAGTTAGGTGAGTGCAAATCTGAAACTCTGTTGTGGTCAACAGAGTGATTTTGGATTTGTGCCACCAAAGCTGGGATCAGAATCTGGTGTCTGAGCTCTGTCCGGCCCAGCCAGCACCACTGGCCGTGCCTTCAAACCCACCCCGACCTGGGAGAAGGGGGCTACAAAAATGGCAATTTCAAATTTGTGCTTGTAACTTTTTTCATTAAAACTTCGAGGGCCCAATTTTAATTTGTGGAATATTCACGTTAATAATGAGATCTAATTAAGACATCCATTAAAAGCCCGTTAAAGTTAATTTAACGTAAAAATTCCAATAGAACTGTATTAGATTTTCTCCATTAAATTAACGTTATGGATTTTTAACGGATGTCTTAATTATACATTATTATTAACGGGAATACTGTATTACACAGATTAAAATCGGGTCCCAAGTCAACTCCCAGAATCTTCCAGGATATGCCAATGTCATGAGTCCCACTGTTCCTAGTGCACTGCTTGGAAATCCAGGCGCAGCCCTGCTTGCTCTCGCTCAGAGACAACAACCTCCAGTAGACAAATCCATCTCTGCATTTAACGATGAACTTCCCCTATTCTCCAAGGAAAAATAAGTCTGGATCAAGTTGTAAATCGCTATTCCGTGGCAAATGAAATATTCAAAGTATGCGAGGCACAAGTGGAGAAGAGGCTCTTTCTCAAATCAGAAAGGGCTTTGGAGTGTCTTTTCCTGTTGTTTTGTTCGCGATGTTCAAGGATATAATTGAAGTGCAGCAGTCACAAAATCAGACTAAACAAGTTCCCTGCATTCCCTGTGGCCTGTGCAGAAGGGCCTGTTTTGGCACTGCTTGGGAAATTTTGACATGATCCCTAAACTCAACATGGAGGAGAAAAAAAGGCCCTTCTTATTTACCTCCTAGGGAAAGTGTTGCCCTTATGCCACATATAATAGCAAATTGCTTTTTTTATGGCATGCATAACCTAGATGGGAAAAAATATGGCGCTTGAGGGAAGGAGGGAAAAAGTAAATGAAGTTCCAGGAATGTCATTCTGAAGTAATGAGGCATGGACAGAAAATATACCCCTCACATCATCGGATTGAGATGGCAGTCGAAATAGCTTCATTGAAGTGTCAGCACTCATCCATCAATCAATCATCCACAAGGAAAAATAGCGACAGTACAACGGGGCGGCTTTTATGGGATTTACTCATGGGCATAGGGAATAGCAGCTCAAATGTAGTTCTGACATGAAAAGCAAGGTGCTGATATTATTTTTTATGATGGGAGGATCATAAAGTGAATTGAGAACAGTGAGGTCTGTCTTTGCTTAACCTATTCAACTGGAAATGAACGGAGCTCAACTGGAAACGAGCAGAGCCTTCAGATGGGTTAAGATTGAAGCCTGCACCATGCTGAGCACCGGCCATCGACAACAAAATTCTATTAAAGCAAAATCAATGCATTAGCATCGAGCTCCTCAGAAGCTGTTAAATTGCACAGCCCAGGCCAGAGTTATGAGGTGAAGTTGCACAAGGTGGGGCCTGTGGTGCCGTCCCAAAGGCCACGAGCACCGCAGAAAATCGCCCGGGGGAGGAACCGCACGTGTGGCTCCTTTCCCTGAGCTTTTGGGTGCAGGGAGAAAATACTGGGCTGCTCACAGCATGTGGCAGGTGAAGCTCCCAGCCCTGATGCTGTCACAGCTGGGAGTTTGGCTGGTTTTTAATTGGATTCTCCACGCAGGGGTCTGCACCTGTGGCAAGGCCAGGCTGTAGGAATTCCCACACGGGGAGCTCTCGGGAGCCTCTTCCCACAAAAAGGAGGATTGGGGTCCCCAGCCAGCCCACAGCACCCAGAGATGGGGCTATTTGGGGCACCAGCTGCTCAATTTTGGCAGGAAATAAGCCTTTATGGTGCCCTCAGGGTGACCATAGGGTTCATGGCCCCACCTGGGACCTTGGAGCTGCAAAAGTTTGGGGAGATTTTGGAAAGGCCAAACCCCCTGAGGGAGGTCAGGTTTTGCTCAGGAGTCTTCACTGTGTGAGAGCTTAAAAATCTGGCCACAAACCTTTATCACACGGTGCTAAAGCTTGATCATTTTGCCTGCATCACTGTCCTCGGGGAATGTTTTAGGTACACATTTGAATTAAGTGATTTTCATTTTTTTTTTACAATACGATATAAAGAAGGGAAAATGTACGTCTCTCTTTTCTCTGTACGAAACTGGATGAGTTGATAGTTTTTCTGTCATATAAATCAGGTAGCACAAAAAATCATTGCATCTTTTCTCTGTCGTCGCTACTCAATATCTATCGTTCTGACTTTTATTCTTATTGGAGATCATCAAAACATTAATTAAAAGGCTGGTGATCAAAGAGCCGAATATTTATGATTCACGCCCTTGCTTATTAACAAGTGGCATATTGATACACCACATATCCAAGCTGTTTATGCTCTTGCACTGAAATAAAGCAGGAAGAATTGTTACCCTTACACACTGCTTTGAAAGATTTATTCAGAAACCAGAGCTCCCTTCCCGCCACCATCCATGTCAAAATAAGCCATATCACCTGAAAAAAAAATGTTCTATTTTAAAACAGGGAGATGTAATTAGCATCCCTTTGGGGCCTAATATGTAAGAATTTCAGTAGATCAGTCTCAGGTGTTTTTCCCAGGTTTTTGTTACTTAAGCTGAGAGGGAGAAGGACACTTAACTTTAAAAATGGCTGTCATTAGTACAATAATAATTGTTGGGTTTAAAGAATATCTTTGAGAATCTGCTAACAAACCTGCCCAGTAATTACTTGTCAATGCAAGTTATTATGGGTTTTATTACCTACTTGTAAAAGTATTTACAAGACTGACCTCCCTAGCTTTTTTAGAGATCAGGGAGGATATAAAAAGTCATTTTAAAAATCAATAATTATATATTAGCACGATAGGGGGTGAAGCCTTCCAAGCCAGCTTTACAGGCTATTGAGCCAACTCTCATGCATTCAAATGGCAAGATTGTTTCCCTAATTTTTGTCCTCTTTTTCTTTCCTTAATCATGTCTTGATAAAGTGCCATATTTATTGATTACTTCATACCCACAGTTCAGCTCCTAAACCAGAAGGGGATATTCCCACAGGGAAGCACCCATGCAGGATTTGCATGGAAAACAAACTGCCCCAGGTGTCCAGGAAAAAGGAATATTGTGACCAGGAAAAAGGAATATTGGGGTTTTGGGTGGCAGCTGCTGAGGGGACACTGGCTCTGTGCTGGTTCCCCTGGTCTGATCCAGCCTGATCCCAGACACTCAGGGTCAGGCTGGGGGTGTTTTTTTAGGATCAAACCTGTTAAGAACACAAGGGAATGAGGAAGGCAGCCTGATTTTTGGCAGAGATTGAAGAGGTGGCTCTGGCTGGGCTGTCCCCTGTCCATATTCCACCGTCACTCCGGGGCTGGCAGAGGGAGATCTCCATCACCCAGGGCTTTTGTCCTCAGCAACAGATATACGATGCAATTTATATTTAAAATTCTCTCTATAAAGACAGTATTGATCACAGATTCCCGATCAATACGTTGCAATTACAGCAGGCTTTAAAGGCCATCTGTCCCCAAGCAGGAGCACTGTGTGAGCCACTTCCATGGATTGTCAGCAAGTGCTTCTGGTATGTGCCCATCTTCTCCCAGCACAGACATGTCATTTCTGCTCCTAGGAACTTGGGTTAGGAATTATGGAGCTGTAACTCCTGGATATTGACCACCCCAGAGCCCCCAGAGCAGCTTCTCGTTGGGTTTCACAGCAGGGTCAGTGACATTGAGGTTTTCCTCACCTGGGTTTTCTGCTCCCTGTCACAATTTGTCCCACAGGTCACAACTTTTCTTGTCCTCAGCTGGAAATGGTCAGCAAGAAGTTCCTGAATTTCACTAGAACTAAGAACATTTCCATAATGGTGCTGAAGAGTTTGAGTTGGACATTGTGGGTGCAAACAGAGCCTTTTTTAAGTCACAGAATCTTTTAGGTTGGGAAAGATCTCCAAGATTGAGTCCAACCTTTGACCATTTGTGTCAGTTTGGACCACAGCAAGTGCAATATTTTTAAACATAACAGAAGAATAAAGGACTTGCATCTAAAGGCAGATTTCAATCACATTTCATCAATGAGGTTTTAATTTGTCAGCACCTGAACTCAAGACCAGCCTGTTGGTTGATGGCCCTGGGTGAGCCACTGGGTTGTTATTCCAGAAATGCTTCCTGGGTTTTCTTTCTTTCTTCATTATTTCCTGCAGTGGAAAGCATGTATAATTCAGAATTCTTATTCTCCAGTTATCTTCTGAAGGAAAGTAAAAGAATGAAATAATAAAAATAATGGGTTTGGAAGCTGACTCACCTTTGCACCCCACATGTGCTGTGCCACATCCCCCCCGATCCTCCCTGCAAGCACCTCCCTGCCATTTCAGTCCAATGTCTGAAAAACAGACGCCAGATTCTGGATGCATTTATTCCTGTGTAAATCCAGAGCCACCCTTTCAAATCCAGCAGATTTACTCTCTGTCCACCCTCCATCCTCGTGGTCCCAACTTCGGATTCTGAACATATTTAGACATTTGTGAAAACAAGTCCAGCAAACTTCAGTCTCTAGCTCCAGGCAAATTGCACTTGAGATGGTTTTTTGATATGTCAGGGAGGTGATTGCAAAACTCTGATATTGATGTGACCATGCTTGTAAAATAACACCAGTTGTATCACTATAAAGCACTTTATACTGGTACAGCTCCTTTTGCTCTGCTGGACCACTTTTACACCAGTGCAAGCACTTTCATCCCAGTATCCTTCTGTCTAGTGGTGGATTTTTTGCCCTCATTATACCAGAAGAGATGTGGAGAGTAGATGAAGTTTCAGACAACACTTATTTCTTGTACCAAAATGTTTGCACAATATTTTCTTGGAGAGTATTTTCAAAAGTGAACTCGCTGTACCACTGGATTTAACTGCAGAGTAATAAACTTCCATTTCATCCCTCTCAGCTCATGAAATGTCTTTAGGCCTTTGTAAAAAGCCCTGTTTGAGACAACAGATTAAACACTAATCCTGGCGGATCGCACAGCTCCACTTCAGTTCACACCATCGAGCTGAGCAAACTTTTTTTTTCCCTTTCCTTTTTTGATCTAAGTAAAGGCAACAAATTCTTTCATTAGATTCCTTAGATGAGATAGCAGGGGGAAAAACGATCAGTATTTCATGAAGAAAACGAAAATAACATCTTGCAAAAATGCAGCCGTGTTAAAGGCAGGAATGCTTTCCCCATCCCCACACGGCATCACACATCCTCCCAACTGCCTGAAACGTGGGAGATCTCTGTGGGCAATATTTTCACTTAGAGGCTGGTCCAGGTAACATTTAAGAATGGCATATCTGTGTGTATCCAGGAGGATGTGCAGGTGCACACAGACATTTCCACAGCACCCATCAGACACGGGCACACGGGTGTGAGTGTGTTTGTGCATCCCTTCAGGAGCAGGCAGCGGCTCCGGGGCTGAGGCAGCAGCTGGGCACTCCTGGCAGCAGGAACCTGCAGGATGTGCAGGGCAGGATCTTGGCTCTACCCCGCAGCAGATGCTGGAATGTGCAATACAGGTTGCAAAAGCTGACAAGCTCAACAGTTCTTATTTGGCTCAGGGTACTTCTCTGTCCTATGTCTCTGGTACAATGCGCCCTTTTGTCTTGTGCTCGGGCACCTCTTCTTAATCCTTTGTTGGTCTTTTACTCTGTGTGTTTGTTTTGGGTTCTATTACCTGGAACATGTCAGCAGGAATCAGGAGGGACCCAGCCCCATTTCAGTCATGGAGCACAGCTGGCCACACTGGTGAATTTGGATGGGTTTGCTCTGCCCCAGCGCTGGTGCTTGGTCGCACGTTTGTTGTTGGCAGCATCCTCAGGTGACATCTGTGACCCGTGGTGTTAGGATCCTGTTTCGAAAACAATAAGGAAAAAAAGAATCAAAAGCTCATTTCTCTCTAAAAAAACCACAAATGTATATACTCCAAATGGCAAAAAAGGCAAGATTAAACCCATTTTTTATATGAACAATGCAGACGGGACTCCCTGGCGAGGGGCCTGGTGGTGACTTTCCCTGGCGAATGTCTCGGTGCTCCTGCACTCATTTTGTAACCAGTGCATGCTGTACAGAACATATTGCCTGTAACTTAGAGAGGAGGGGGCCAAGCTGCTCCTCCTCGGGCACTGCAGCTTGTTTGGATGAAAAGTTGCGCCTTTGATGCATTTTTATACTGTACATATTTGTATATATTAACTATATTGCCATGTTACGAACACAGATTTTGTTATATTTGCTTGTTTCGGTTTCCTAAAAAAAAAAAAAAAAAAAGGTCCATAATGGGGGATATTATTTTTTTTTTTCCATAGAAAATACACTTGTAATTTCTGTTTGTTTGTTTTCTTGGTCATCATCTTTTAATGGCTCATAAAGGAATTCGAGAGGAGTTTTTGGAGGAACTCGGAGAAGCAAGTCTGTGTTTGCATGAGACCTGCCCAATTGCTGGCTAGAAAGGGGGGCGGGGGGAAGAGGGGAAATCTAAGTCAAGTTTTGCTTTTAAAGCATGCTTAGTCCCATGGGAAACTCATACATGTACAATTATTCTCTTTGTATTTTATCTAATAGTGCCTGAATTATTTTTTTTAATGTCTTTTTGGAGGAACAATTCATAATTGTCAAAATTTGAAACATTAGCTTAATTTTGTTTTCATGACCTCTCATTTCTTCTCCTTATTTATTTTGTTGCTGTTTATAATGGGCCCCAAGGCCATCTCTGACATTGCAGTGTTCTTCTTCCACATTAAGGATGTTTTTAAAATTACCAAGATTATTGAGCCAACAGGCTGCTTTAATCAAAACCATGTTTCACTTGCTTTGGATGATTATGAATGGGCCTTGCATGGAAAAAGCCCTTTCTGCTGGGAGGACCATACCATCTAGTGGCCCCAGAGCTTCATCACACACAGCATCTTCCCAATATTCACTTTCTCCAAGCCTGCCTGGCAATTTGGCTTCCAATTATTTGCTTATTATAACTAACTTCAGCTAAACAAATTGATAATGTTAATGGCTTCCCCCCCTCCCCCTTTGGTTGATTGCTAAATAAATTCGTATAATTTATACTAGAGGAGATTATTGCTTTTATTGTTTTGGGTTCCCCCAAACCAATTATTAACAATCAGGACTATGTATCTCATTAAATTTAAATCAGGTCAAACCTATTTATCTAAGGCCTTTTCTGATTTACAGGAAGATGACTGCATTCCAGAGCATTTAAGACGTATTTCTGTGTATGTTTTTGTAGCATTGAAATCTGTTAATGGTGATTTTTTTGTTCTGTATTTTCACCACGGTAAATACATTGTATTAAAAAAAATCCCTCAACTTTCCCACCGAAAACATTACTTTTTATGCCCAGGGATTTTTTTTTTTTAATAAAATCACTGCAGTTTTAGAACTGTAATTAAAGCCCTGAATAATAGATCACACATCTTTATCTGTTGTGTTTAAAAGGAAAAAAAATAGCCCAAACTGTTCACATAATCCTGAATGCCTCATTTCCATAAAAAAGGTTTCTATACATATATTATTTACATTTTTAAACATGGTAATTCTTCCCTTTGTGGCATAAAATGTCTCTTTTCCACTGCAGCTACTGGAAAGCGACTGCTCACATCTGAAATGTTATCGTAATTTGCATCAGGAAACCCAACTGCAGACATTAAGGACTTGGGTGTGTTCAATTATGATTTTGCTGGAGGCTGTCCCTCATTTTAATGCTGCACTCATTGAACTACCTTTCTGAAATCTAGCTGATACGGCTCACCACAGACATGCTTCACAACATCATTAGCTTTGCAAATGGCTTCATTTCAGTCAATGCAGACTTCAGTTTTTTTGGCCAATTGTAAAATGGAAATTTGAAAAGGGGGAAAAAACGGAAAAAAAAAAAAGAAAAAAAAACAGATGCACTTAAAACATGAAAAGAATTATTTATATGATAAAAATATATTTAGATTTTCAAAGCACAAGACTGAACAGAAGTGCTCTTTTTATGCTTTCTGAAGATGTTACTGTTAAAAGTCTTTCTACATCAGGCTTAATAAATCTGTAATGACATTTGATGGATTGATTTTTGTGTGGGTTTTTCTTTTCTTTCGTTCTTTTTTTTTCTGTGCCTTTCTTTCTCTGCAGAGAAAGAAAAAGACTGACCTGGAGAGGCTGTGGGAGTGAAAAAACCACAGGAATGTGCCTGTTTCAGTAAAACTACAAGCTCTTTTCCCTACAATAATAATAATTTAAAGTAAGAAAAAGAGTGGGGGGGAAAAGCAACACCACCACCCTGTCTTGGTTTCTCCCAATCTTTCCCTCTCCTTCCTCTGGCTCTGGGGTTATTTATGGGGTGGGGGGACACCCATCCCATCCCATCCCATCCCATCCCATCCCATCCC